>QVNV01002933.1:0-45644 GCA_014825455.1 Pseudomyrmex pallidus
TTTTTTTTTTTTTTTTTTTGGGGGGGGGGGGGTCGATTCCGCTTTTGTTCGTATACGCGGTTTTTATTATTCCGCAGCGAAGAGATCTGGTAACGATCAGTTCCCACATGGTGAAATTAGCATCGCGGCGTCATCATTCATCCGTTTTGACACACCGAAAATAAATAGTCCAACCAATTCGGCGCAGTGGTGCGTAAGAGGAGGGGGAGAGAAAAAAGAGGTAGAAGAACTCGCGCGTTTTCACGTACGCAGCAGTTCGATATCTCGTCGCAATCGTAAAGTTTAGCGAGCTTGACGATATGTACGACGAATAATGTCCGTGAAAGCCCGACTGGTGTGCGGAAATTGCGCGGTGCGAATTTTCCACGCGTGATCGCGCCTCTCGATCCATCAAATTCGGCGAGGCTCAAGGAAACGGCGTGTCCGTCGAGTCGGTTTCGAGTGGTTGCGATCGAGTCCAAAAATCCATTTGTCATTTCATGCGTCAGGGTTCCCGAGACGCGATCATACATACGCTCTTCGACAGGAGACGGGCTTTTTTTTACAAAAAAGGTCGCGACCCCCTCGCTATAACGAATTCTCTACGTTGCTTTTCTAAGAAACGGGTTTTTTTAATCGACAATTTTTTCCACCGTAAAATCGATGAGAACGAGGAGACGATAGATTCGGTTGATTACTCATCAAATTCAACACTTCTGAAAAAGAGTGACTTTGAAAACTGAAAAAAAAAAAGATCGAATAAAACGACAAACATTAAACGCATATTTTCATTATATAACACAATAGTGTTAATATTTTTACATTGTTTTATTTTTATTTTAACGGAAGATTTGATT
Organism: Pseudomyrmex pallidus; assembly: GCA_014825455.1. NCBI lineage: Eukaryota > Metazoa > Arthropoda > Insecta > Hymenoptera > Formicidae > Pseudomyrmex > Pseudomyrmex pallidus. Next base: position 837 of record QVNV01002933.1, read on the forward strand.
TTATGATAAAAAAGACTTAAGTAATATTAACGGAAACATATCCGTTGCGACACCGCGGTTAAGAGGAAAGGGATAATCGTGACCGTGAACAATAGAAAGAAAGGAAGTGGGAAATAGGAGAAAGGGGAAAAGGGGTCACCAGGTGAAAAAAAAATCAAATTTTCATCCAACCGGTCCGTACAAAATTCTAATTTGAAGTCTGAAACTGACGAATGAAGGGGTAAAAGTGCACGAAGGGGTGATTATTTCACCCCTTGGGAAAAGATTTTTACGTATAATACGCGTACCGGAGACAGCGTGCGCGACGCGGGCGAAAGGGTGAGGCCTCTGCCGCGACTCGGAGGGGTGAAATCGTAGAAAATGATAAACAGGATGAATCTTATTCAAATAGACAGACAAGATCCTGGATTTGGACGGGGAACCCCGGGTTTCCGCGCGCCGGTTGCGTATACCCTATAACCGCAGGATACCTGAGTCCTGGGAAAAAGGAACGGGACTTTCAACTTTTCTAGCGTTTTTTTTTCACGAAAGGGTCAAATAAAGTGACGGGATTTAAATAAAGAAGAAGATTTTTTTTTATTGCCGCGCGCTAAAAGGTCCGCGTTTGTCTCTCTTGCGCAGCAAACAATATGAAAAGAAAAAGGAAAAAGATAAAAAAAGTGGAAGATAAAAAAAAACAAACTAGAGAAAAAAATGATCATTATGCGTGTCCGCTTTCTTTTGAAAATTACACGCGCACACTTTTTTGTAACATGTATTATTATATTAATTTTCTAAGACGAATAAAATTAAAAGAATATAAATATGTAAATATGCGATATATATTTTTACTGTAATTTTACGGTGCAAACTCCAGCATCGAATAAAAAAAAAAAAATGTCGTGTTTGATTTTATTATTATTTAATCTAAACATAACCAGATAAATTTTAAACGCGTTAGTACATATTTTTCGATGTCGCAATTTCTTCTTTGTCGTCGGTATATAAACCTGATCGACAATACCAGCGCGAAACCGACACCGATGTAGGATCAGCGTCTGCTTGCAGACAGTATCAAGATCTAGCGTCAAACTCGATCAAAAGCCGCGAGCTCGTAAACCAGACTGCGGCCGGAGAGATAGAGTACACCAACGGCACCAAAGCGAGAAAGGGATAGAGAGTTAGATAAAAAGAGCGCGAGGAGAATATATCACGCCGCGAAGAAGAGAGAACGAGAGGAACGGTGACGCGATCCGAAAATCTCTAGAGAAAATACAGCTGGTATTTTTTGGTACGTCAGTCAGGTAACGGCAGGGTTCCGTCATCCTGGAAGAAGTTGGCGCGTCGCGGGAGGAAGAAAGGAGGAGAATGGACGACGAGCGAAAGAGGTGGGGGGAATAAAAAGGGGAGAGCACGAGATGTCATCTCTTGCACAATTTTTTTCCTTTTTTTTTTTCTCGTTGTAATCGCGCAGAGATCGCTCGCCATTCAAGGGGTTGCTTCAAAGGGTTCTCTTGCTGGAAGGGCACGATGTCCCTTCCTTCTTCTCGCCGTTCGTTTCTCGGCGTGTCTCGGTCTCGCGGCACTACCTGCCCAACTGTTTTCGGTTCTCGGGTTACTAAAGACGCGGAAATCCAGAAATCGCGAAGGGCCCCGGGACCAGAATAGCGAAAAGAGAAAGAGAGAGAGAGAGACCCTTTTCGAGGGGGTTGCGTAGGGTTCGTGAATGGTCCCGCGGAGAGAGAAACCACCTCCTTGCCTTACCTCGCGACAGTCCTTCCTCATCGGGACCCCCCTTCCTTCGCGTTTCGGCTCTTCTCTCCTCTTCCACGAATATGAGTGTGCGACGGGGTCCTTAACCCCTTTCTTCTGTCAGCTGCTGTGCGTAACAGCTGTGCACCCTGCCGCGTTCTTGAAACCTGTGTTTCTTGTAAGCAAGAGAATATCGTGCGTGGGTATGTCGTATATCGTTGTCGTTCTCGCGATGTCACGTCATTGATCCTGTCATTGATACCGTTTTGTTTTTTTTTTGTTTTTTGAGATAATCTTCTCTCAGAAATCCACGCAAACTCGATTCACATAATGACTATCTCGAGCTTTGTGACAAAATGCTGTTTTGTCATCTGTTCATTAACATTGTTATCTCCGCTGGTTTAAGGCGCAGGACTCGATATAGAATCTCACAAACTCTCAGAGCTACATCATGAATCAAAATCACTAACCAGACGATTCACAGGCATAAAGCGACGTCTTGCGTTAGCACTTTCTTTATCCGAAATTCTCTTATTAAAATGTTTTTTTTCTTTTTTAAGTAGGTATATGTTTCCACGACTAATGTCTCTTGAAATCTAAATGTTATAGTGAAGAAAATGGGGTAATATCGCGCATCTGCGTCTAGATATACTAAAAAAATATATTTCGCTATTTCTGTCATCTTACAGATGTATATAGACACCGAAATTTACTGCAAGTTGTGAAAAATCTATAATATGTATTACGTAAATTACAGATTTTCAGTACTGACGGTAAATAAAAAAAAGAAACGTAGTCGTAGAAAAAAACGTGTAAGTGAGATCACTTGTCCCAAACAGAAGCTTACATCGTGCCACGTATTTGTCATCCCGCGAAAACGACCGTCCTTCGAAAGCGCACGCTCGCAAAGACACGTTTTGGAGAAATACGTTTATCATCAGTTCGCACTTCTAGCTCGATAATTGCAGCTCTATTAATTATTTCACGCATTCTAACGAACTGGATTTCACTATATAAAAAACACAGTAAGTCACATAAGCCTGCGTACAGTTGGTTTAAGAATCGAAATGATCTTTGCTACTTTCTATCGTTCGCAACTGTACGGTGTTTGGTCTTTTTTGTTTGAAATTAATTTTTTTAGGATGCTTTTGGGGTTTGCATCTCATAAAATACTCAGTTTACTTCTCTATTAAAATTTAAAAATTCCAATGCGAAAAAAAATACGTTTACGGCCAAGAATCAACCCCTTTTGCATTCCATGCAGAATATTGAGGATTAATTTATTAATTTTTCTTCTTAGAATATTTCTCTCTATTGGTATTATAGTTTTTTCCACAAAATATTAACATTAAATATTTTTTAATACATAGATGAAAATATCAACAAAATAATATGTGACTGAATAACAGAAATCTTGGGATTACTTAGCCCATAGGTGTATCAATGTACTAAATATCCTGTATATAAACATTTTGCCGTATCTCCTTTTATCGCGTCTGAAAAATCTCGAGTCACGGCACTACGCCTCCACGTAACCCCCCCTCCCCCTCCGTCTAAAACGTGACTCGCGTGAAATTCTTAAGATCTTACGACGCGCGACAAAAAAATCCTGTTTCGGGGATCGTCGATCGGCTTAGCGTCGTCTATGGAGCGAGCGGGCGTGAAAGGAACTGCTTTCAAAGGAGGAGTCATCGTAAAAATAGATTCAGATAATAGAAAGTACCGAATGCGTACGCGTGTCTCAAAAGGGGAATAAAGTACGAATCACGTAAGAATTCATACGCAATGCGAGTCGCATAAAAGTATACCACGCGCTTAAAAACGACATGAGATTACACACATCTATGGCGTCAATGGAGAGAGAAAAAGAGAGAGAGAGAGAGAGCTTCTAAAAATACATTTTAATAGAAAGAAATACGCAATTTGATAAGAACTGATGTGTAACCTGTATTTAAAACTTTTGGTTTCTGGAAAAAAAAAATCTTTTGTACGCATCTGCAGCGCGTGTTGTTTCCTAATGTAGTTGAGTTCGGTGAGTTTTGCTGCACGTGTAAATACGAATATCTTCAAGTCGATGAAGTCACTCTCTTGTAAGAAGACGTGATTTGTCATTGTGTCAGTGGACGCGCCGCGTATGCTAAAAACATTTTTATCCTCATAATTCCCGGAGGCTTTTGGAGAGCAAAACCCGCCCGATGAGATAGCGTCTCCTTGAGAAATAGCAGACTTCGAAGGTTTCGTGCCCTCTACTGGATCTCTTCGGCCATTCTCAAGACACAACGCGCGCACATGGCCCCCTCATTCGGCAGATTCGGTTTAACTTATCGGACGTCCCGTAATTTTAGAATTACAAATATGCCGATTACGGTTCATCGAACCCACATTACTCTATTTTATATGATAACTTCTACAGAAGAAACGCCATTCTTTAAGACTAATTAAAACATTTCACATTTGTTTTTGTTAAAGCAAGTTCCTAGTAATATTTACAAATAAATATTATTGTAAGAGTATTATTATAAGTATAGTAGTATTAAAAATATTATTATAAGTAATATTTTATAGTAATATTATCTAAAGAGTATATAAAGGATAAGAGTCCACTATGTGCTAGACGTTTGCACTACGTGCTTGGAGACGTAATACTATTAGACAAATTTTACTTCGACATTACAATTTTTTATGTCAATATAACTATTTCCATGCTATATTTTTTACGCTCGCGTCATTTATTTCTATCGACTTCCTTAAGTCAAGAGATACGGTGGAAAGCTTAGGCAAATTAATTTAGATAAGTGGAGAAACACACATTTATTTTCTCTCACGGTTTTCACATGAACTGGTGAACTTACGAGAATGTTTTTTTTTTTTTTTTTTCGTTTCGTCGCCTCTTTGTCTCCCGCACCCACGCGCGATCAGGCGCGCGTTACAGGTTGTGGGAAGTAGGGTAATTCTCCGGGAGAGCGGGTTGTGTGCGACGACCCTCGTAATTTAATGCACAAGTTGCACTCAAAGTAAGTCTCACTTCCGCTTGTCGAGCGAGGAGATTCGGTTTCGGTAATTTGCGCCGGAACTTCCCCGATCCGGGCAAACCTAACTCCTCCCCTCCATTCTCTCCCCCCTCCGCTCTCGTAGTATCGGCGACAAAAAATATACTGAGGGGAAAATACTCGACTCGAGTAAATCTCGGGGAGCCTTAACGATCTTACGTGACGATTAATCATCCGCGCTTTTATACCGTGAGCGCTGATCAACCGATTTCTCATCGTCTCTTTCGAGATTCCTCCGTTTTTCGGATTCCTCCGATAATGTTTTTTTTTCCTCCTCACACCCTCCTCGCGAGATTTTCCAGCCGGCATCGGAAAGGGGTTTCTCTCGGTCGGATTCATCGATCAGACCGATGCCGGCAAAAGAGTTTCACGACGGCGTGAAAATCTTAATGATCGAACGGCATGAGAATCTTCTTAATCGTTTCTTTTTTTCTCGCGAGCTTTCGCTTTGAAGGGCGGAATGGATCTGTAAAATTATCCCGATGCGACAGACGTTAAAAAGCAGGTGTTCTGCGCAGGAAGTCGGTTGGTGAGACACGAATTTTTAGTATTGACAGTGTGGCTGTTATTGCCGAGAGAGAATTGAAAGATTGACTGAAAGATTAAAAGAATTTAAGATTATGTGTTATGTCTATTAATGTTACCAGGGGAAAAGGAAGGTCTATATTGTTCCATTTAACTTAACGTCTCAATTAAGTCGTGTTTGCCTCTATCGTAAGTGTCTACCCGATTTTGGGTTTCCAATATTACACATACGGTGCCAATCGAGTCCGCTATAATAAAACGTTACCTGATGTCGCGCTAAATGACATGCTTGTCTCGTATTTCTTTTCCTACACCCCCTTCGAAAAAAGTATACAGCGGGCTACACCGCGACGAGCTAGGAAAGAACTTTTTATCGCGCCGGAAGTCCTGATCCAACTTACTCTCGAAGGACGACGACGACGACGACGATTCGCCCGTAACCCTTCTTAGATCTTTTTTCTTTTCTCAAATACGTCCCACATTGTCGTGGGAACATCCAGGGAAAGGCGCGCGAGCATTTTGAGCGAGGGGTTGCGCGGTAGCAACAACCGCTGCTATATTTAAATTTCATTTCTGACGTGGAAAGCTAGAAATATGATAAAAAAAGCAGATGTCTTGCGGCACACAGAATGGGAGCAGAACTCCATCCTGTTGCTTCGTAATTACGCCTCGAATAAATATGTTACATGCTGTCTTTGTTCGAATAAAGTGAATCACACACGAATCATGTTAATAGAAGTTAACGCCTCACAGCTAAAGACCAATTGCAAAAATTTATAGAAGCGACAGTGAATTTTAGTTGCTTAATCAAAAACACAAATTAAAGACAAATGTTTTTTTTTCGAGAACGGGTACCGAAGGAGAGATATTTGCGCTGATCACATAGAACGATAAAGAAACTCGCCGGTATTTTTTGTGGACAGATTTCGTGATTAGAGAAAGCTCGAAATCTGATAAGATAAAAAATCTGTAAAAAGTAACAGAAACTCTGGTGTTTCGTACTGTCATCGGGTCTTCTCACGCGGTCGAAGTCGTTTTGCCTTCCATTGAATTCAAGCAGTTGTGAAATTTGACAAAACAAAAAATGTATAGTGAAAGTTTGAATTTTAAATATATATATTTGTGTATCCAACTAGTAACAAAAACGACGTGGATTATATTTGAAGAATTGTTAAACAAACAATAGCGATGAAGAATAGAATTGAGATAAAGATTTGTGAAAGAGGAATTGATCGCGACGTGAATCATCATCAGGAGCATTGATTTATTTGTCGTTAACGTGGTATCCTGCATAAAAAGAGCCACAGCTGCATCCTTGCATCGCTCCGTAAAAAGAACGTAAGGAACAAACATACGTACTATTGTTATAATACTATCGTGCGACTTTGTGAAAATCGCAAAATCTTGCTTTTGCGATTTTTTCTCATAATTCACACAAACGGCGAACAGTAAAAAGTTTATCACATCTTTTTATAGTTTTATTTCTTCAGAGATTTAATTGTTTTTGTTAAACTTACGTTTTTGCCTAAAATAGAAATTATTTTCTATTTGATATTATTTCTCTTGTGCTTAAGTTTTATAAACATTTATTTTATTACACTTTAAAAAATAAAATGTTGTGATTTTTCTTATATTTTATCGTGGATCTCTATCGTTTCGTGTCGGATAGAGTATATTGTAATATTTACTCGGGAATATTAAAGCCCGCCGAATAGTATCTCACTGAGTAATCAGCATCTACTAAAGTAATCAATAATAATGGACTTTATCGGTATTTGTGCGATTTGATCGAGCTGGTGTGCGAATTCACGATCGATGCGCGGCGAAGGCCGCGCAAGCGAGGTTGGCCACCACTGCGGGCATTCAGCGATTCAGGGTCTGTGTTGGGCCCTTCTACGATAATTACACGGTACGAGCTGCGAGTCGGCCCAGGAATATATGTTCGATCGGCCGGTTTTTGAATTATTTGAAAAGAGACAGACCCTGGTATAACCGCGATATTATGGTATCGCGATTCCTCCTCCTCGGACCTTCGATCCCTTTTCTTCTTTCTTCCTCTATTTTCTCTCATTTTAGCGAACCGCTTGTCTCTCTTTTCTTTTCTTCCTCCTCGCCCTTCCCTGTCTGGTCGAGCAGGTTAGAAAATCGCGAAATAAATCGCGAAATAAATATGACTTATTGAGAAGAAACTGCGACTATATTATATGTTTTACGCGGATTAAAAAATTTCCTAATTCGTGCTGTTGCATCGAGTCTGAGATGATGAATCTTAATAATAAACTCAAAATCTGCGAGAGCGGGCGAAGCGCCGAAACCACAGTTTTGCGCAGATATGAGCAACAATTCAACAATTTGATGGAGAAATGTAGTGAAACATCAAACAATAAGAAACACTTGACCCAGTAATCGAGTTTGTACTGAACAGATTAGATTAGATATATAGCTCGATATTCCGATATCAGGTGAAAATAAAATTTTAATTATCTCGCTCTTTCCACTATAGTTTAATATATTTTGTTTACTACGCGAAAAGAGATAATGCGAGATTACGATCTACGGTTACGTACGTGCCAGCGTAACACACAACGTCGGCATTATCACCGATCGTTGCCAAACTTTCCATTTTTGCTATCATTCAGATTCACTTAAAAGGCGTGATAATTTTTTTTTTTATAACAATATTTTATTCAGAGATTTCGAGATTACATTTTGTCACAATGATATCACATTTATAAAAAGTTTATGCGCGCATAAATACAACTTGTTCCATTTTTTTTTTCCATCATACACTGAGAAGCAGTTCTTTCAATTTTACCAGAAACAAAAAGAAAAAGAAACAATAATCACGTTCGTGATCCCTTTGCCGATATACTCCGAAATATACGTATATGTTTCTTCGATTCGCAATTAGCTAATCTCTGATCTTGATCTTCGGAGAAGACCGAAATGCGATTTCGGACTGCGATCGGACTTTAATCCGCCATGCATTATTACATACCTCAGAAAAACAATAGCTGAGAAACAAACCTATACATCCGCTCGCGGTTGCGGATGTTATAATTTTGAATTGGCATCATTTTCTACTGCTGAAAGGAGGCCTGATGCTCTCAGCTTTTCGAACGCGGTACGAAAGAAAGGTATAAAGGGGGATGATCGGTGGATGCCTATAGTTATTTAGAGAATCTAAAATGCGTACGTGCGTGTGTGTGTGTGTGTATGAATTTACAGATAAAATAAGAACGTGCAATTATAATAAAACAGTTAATATTACCGTGTTATAATTATGCAACAAGTGTTTTGGTATCAGATTCAGATTTAATTTTCAATTATAGACAAGCAAATGATATGTTTTTTCAAACAATCTATATAGCACGGAGCAAATTACAAAATTCTTACAAAGCAATGTATGTTCTTACTATTCATACAATGTTAATTAAATTATGTGGTCGTTTTTGTGCAAATTCTTTAAACGTGGGCGCGCGCGCTTATATACCTTCATTGTGTCGCAAAAAAATTCTCAAGGAATAGACGCGCGCGCGCGCGCGCACATACGGATAATGAAAACGAAAGAGGGAACGTAATAAACGAGCAATAGAATGAGAGAGGAATGAGAAAAAGAGAGAGAAAGAGAAAGAGAGACGGAGAAAGAAAGAAAGAAGAATCCGCGAGAGGGAAGGGACAAGATCGGCATTGGCAAAAGGCATAGGCACTGGGGCGGCGGAGATCGCAACAAATGACTGTGTTTAAACTTGAACGTGACAAAATTTAAAAATCTCTGCCTGCGGCTCGCGAGGTGTGCGGAGTAAGGCCCGGCGTGCCTACAGGATCGCATCCATCCGCACAGGAGGGGTTGAGAAGGGGGAAAGCGGAAAGGGGACATCGGCCGGGGTGGCGGTGGATAAAGGTCCGTCTTGATCTCTCGCTTTCCCTCTCTCTTTCTCTCTCTCTCTCTCTGTCTCTCTTCTTTTCTTTTCTCCGCCTGTGTTTCTGCGCGCTCGCGTTTTACTCCTCGCGCGTTTTCCTTTCGTCTCTTTCGCTCTCATTCCGGCGAGCGCACGCGTTTGCGCCGCGATACGGATTGTTTTGCTCTCGTTTACGCGAAATTGGCTGTAATTGCATGCGCGCGAGAGACGGCCGGCGCGAGAGACGGGACAGGAGAGAGGGACCGGTCCAAAGCGCATTTTACAAATGTCGAGGCGGTGTTTAAGCTATCCTCCTCCATTTCTTGGCCCGTGTTCACGGTCGTGTTGCGCGAACGAACCTCCGGGAATATCTCGACCGTGTCGATGCATGGCTAATGCTCCGCTTGGGCGACAATACAAATCGCTCTCGCGCTATAATTACGAGCGGGACTTGCAAGGAATCAAGCGACATCATTTTTATCAACACCTTTTATCGACCTTAAAATTGATATATTAACCAATTTGTGCTTACACGAGTCGTATCTCGTTGAAATTTATAATAGCACAAAATCTGGTTTTATATTGCTTCCAAAAAAAAAACAACTCACGCGCGTATCTTCTTTAAAAAAAAGTCGATATACTTGAATGTATCAAAGTTTATTGTTGTTTCTTTTCCGTCAAACCGTTCGGTTTTCTCTTCGAACGTTTGCTTCTTAGCGTGAGCACGCAGCTGCCGTCTCATTACATGTATCGTGACGGATGATAACGATGATGACAACTATAATGATTGATGGCAATGACGAGCATAATGATAGTTGTAATCTTCGCACGTATAGTAATAGAAATCTTATAATTTTCTAATGTTTTCTCTCTCTCTCTCTCTCTCTCTCTTTGCATAATGTGTCGGAAAGAAATGAAAGAAACCGCCATTCTTGTGGTCTAATTTCATTATATTATTGTCAATCATATATTTCATCAATTAAACTTTGCAATTATATATAATCTCATTTGAGATATTATTCCCGATTATTTATATGTTTTTAAATATAAGCGATAATGCTTCTGTAGCGATATACGTCCTGCTAATACGCTCGACGGTGATTAATTAATCCCTCCCGACCTGATAGCAATCGTCGTCGTCGTCCTATCGCACGACGCGTCTATAGGGACGCGGGTTTCAGTGTTTTTCTAATCTTTATTTTCTTGTGGTTGGGTTAAACCATGATGAGATACGCAAAGCGGCAGAAATCTGGAACCAGTTTCCTCGAGTCGCGGGACATGCAACGCCCGTTGAAGACTTACAACGGCAGAAACACACATCCACCGACATACATAGTCGGTTTGGAAGCCTCCGCGCCGACGAAATGCCACGGCCGGTCAATTAATCATATTTCGAAAATCATTCCGGCCGAGATCTGGCCGGAAAGATAGAGAGAGACTCGAGAGCGCCTCGAAACTCCAGAGTCATAGGGAGCCACTATACAGGCGCGGGGTGCTTGACCGAGCCACAAACTCTTTCTCTTCGACAAACGTTCTTTTTTTTCTTTTTTTTTCCGTCAATACATAGTGTTCCTACAGCGCGAAGGGAAGAAAAATTCGATTCGAACCCTTTCGTTAAAAGTCAGCGGGCTATTGGGGCCCGCGGTTGTAAAAGTCCTATCATCGTAACAAGAAATTTCTTTCGGAGAATGAGATGAGGTATACGAGCGGAAAGAAACCAAAAGGGAAGCAGAGAAACATAGAGTTCCTCCAAGTTGTGTTTTGTAAAAAAAAAAAAAAAAAAAAAAAAAAAAAATTTTCATCTCTCCGATAAAGAGTGACTGAGATAATAAATTATCTCTATGATTATAGCAATTTAGACGCAACGCGCAGCAGGGATATATTTGGATAGCCTCGAGACGTATTCCGCAAATCGAATGAAATGCATTACTTTCATCCCGGGGCGGACCGGACGCGAAACACGAGAAGATGATACGAGTAATAAGAGCGATCGGAAAGAGAGAAGAAAAGGGGAGCGCATTGGGCAGAAGAAGTGCGGGAGGGGAGGGGGGGAGGAGGCACAGAAAGAAAGAGAGACTTTCTGTTGTGCGTGATGTATTAGTTTTAAGGCATATGGAGAGCCGACTCGGCCTCGTGGCCATTACAATGCGTCGAGCTCTCGAGTTCAAGATATCTCGAATCGGAGCGCGTTCGATTCATTTAAGAGATAACATCTTTCGTTCGAAATATGAATATTATATTATAAGCGTGGTTGAGAGAGAGAGAGAGAGAAAGAAGGGAAAAAGAAAGAGATGCTGGTTTCTCTTCTTTCCTCCCCCTCTCTCCCACATCCCTCGTCGTGTTCCCCCCATCCCCTTCCTATCTCTTCTTCGCGAGTCTTTATAAGTCTTTTGCTCCAGTCTGCCCCACTCGCTGCCTCTTCATCTTGCTTTTTCTTCCTTTTCATCTTTCACGCTGCCAAAGCGAATGCCTGCATTATGAGAGGAACTGGGCTTCTCTCTCTTTCTCTCTCTCTCTCTCGCTGTTCCCTCCGAATCTAACGATCTTCGCAAACGGTCGAGTAATCGATCGACAGGAGAAAAGGGTGCAACGGAGGGGTCCGGTGTTTAACCCTCTCCCGTCTCTATACGTGAGCACGCGGCTCTCTCTATCGCGAGAGATAAAACCACATCGACGTGTCTGTCAGTTTCTTTTTGCATCGATATTAGTTTTCTCTCTCTCTCTTTCTCTCTCTCTCTCTCGATGATCAATGGAAACGTATAGCAACGAATTAAGGAGCTCGCGAGCTAAATAAACGAACAAGCAATACAAGCGGTTTGCGAACGATATTCCATCGGTGAAGTTCAATAATAATCATAGAGAAAAATTTTGTTTCGACATCCGCCACTTGTCGGGCGGCGCTTGTCGGACGGAATTACGACGGGGATGAACGTTGTTGTGTGATATAACGCAAGGATAATGGATACAAGAGAAGTTTGCATGGCAGCGCGTATCGAGGTGCGCACGAAAAACCGTGAAAGCAAGAAGCGCATCGCGCGGGCGCGCGCGCGATCTCGAGGCGCAAAGCGTCTAGAGAGAGAGAGAGAGAAAATGCGCAAGATGTAGACGAGATAATAATAATAGACGATCGTGTATTACAAACTATAAACGTCAGACCCGAGTGCGTCACGTTATTTTATTTTATTTTCCGCGAGGGGGTCGCGCGCGTGTGCGAGAGCGCGCAGAAGAAGAAGAACAACTCCACGGCTCCACGGTCCTTTGACTTTATTTTAAACGTAATGACTTTACCGCAGGCCTTTAAACGACATTCTGATCGTGCGCGTATATATATATATTCCTTCTTATTGTTGCAAGAAGAGGCAGAAGGCAAAAGCGCGACGGAGAAAGAGAGAAAGAAGGGGAATGCGTTACGCCGTAACTTCAGCAGCGGAGTCGCCGATGAGCAGCACGGAGGGGGAGCTGAAAGTAGGCGGACGAGTTATTAGAATTTAGATTGAAAATTAGAGATTCTATATTTTCGAACTCTCCCGCTTCTTAGCGCGTGTCCGATGTGTGATCTTAACGTACGATCGCGGTTTGCATTCCTCAGTATTGCGTTCTAAATGTCACTGTGACGAATTTTTGCACGTTTTTGTACTTACATTGATATACGCTTTTTTTTACTCAAGTAAAATAAACAATTTTGTTCCATCAAAAGAGCAAAATAAAGAGAAAGAGAGAGAAGAGTTGAGAGAAAATATACTTACTTAATTTAAAACAATTTTTCTCACCCAGTGTGTACTTTTCGACGGTTTACTCTTTTTTCTTCGCCATAAATTTTGCACAACTCTGTAAATTGCTAAAAAATACAAACGCAAATGCGCCCCTATTGAGAAGATTGATTTAATACTCGGTAATGACGGGGTAAGTCATATCTGAATTAAATATCAAGTGGTTTTCCCAGTTACCACGGTAACACATAACTTAAAAGAGTGTGTAAAACCGGGGAGAGGAAGGATGGAAGGCCGTTTCCCCCTCCCGATAAATCTGCATTTATTTATTTATTATTAATGCGTTCCGCAGGGGCACACGATAATTACTTTCCTTTCACATCCTAGAAATATATGTTGCCCCGAGCAGCGATCGAAACTACCAACGCCGCCCCACTCGCTCGCTCGTGATCTTCCCGCGCGAGACACAGTCCGAACACAGTCGGCATACGCGCCGTATTAAATTGCTCTCGGGGTAAATTCTACGGTCGAGAAAATTTCGCTGGCCAAATCAAACACGGCCCGGTAATCATTGAGCTTTATGGTGGTACGCTCGATCGGGTTCTGCAGTTCTCGTGTACATTCTCTCCCTCTCTCTCTCTCTCTCTCTCTCTTTCTCTCTCTCTTTCCTCTTCTTCACGTCAGGCTATTAGTAGGAACGGACCCTACGATCTCTTGCGTAGTTTGGTTTTACGTGTCCACACAAAGCGCGATCGCGTACGAACGTGTGTTTCGATGGGACTATAAGCCCGAACTTTCGTACGCATTATTTAACACACTCACGTGAACACTAACACGCGTTAGCGAGAAATGCGTGCGTATATATATATGCTCGTGTGCACGATGGGGCCCCCGTATTGTCCTCGCGCGCGTAAGCATCATGCGTTGGAGGGGAATAGAATGATGGAGGGAAACGGGACCGAAAAAGGGTCCGGGAGATCGGGCCCTCTCTCGCTCCCTCTCCCCCATTCCTCTCCCGCGCTGCCGCGCGCGGCACTCGTTCATTTTTTACTTTCAAAAATCATGACGATGCTCATTTTTCTGACTCGTGAAGAATTCTTCAAACTGACGTGTAACCAAACGTAGCTCACGATTTTAGGTGGGCGGGAGTTGCGCGCGGAGAGAAAGAGGGAACGCAAGGCCCTTCGGGGCCGGAGGCTCGAAATCCTCCACCTATGAGCACGATTACGAGATGTTACTTTTCTCTTTTCAACGTCCCTCTTCGCCTTATTCCTCGAAATGTCGAGCTTTTGTGAAGTTTCTCTTCACGGACGGGTTCTGCTTGTGTTCGCATTGCTTATAACGCGCGCGCTCTACGTCTACCATCCTCCTCTACGTCTTATTAAATTTATATTAATGAAGCTATTAGTTAAAACTGTCACAACAATTAGTTATGCATTATCTCGCAAGAGAGACCCGGGCGAAAGCGTTTCATTATAAACTCCGTTTTTGTTCTATTAGCTCTCGCGTCTATATAGCTGGGAGATGGAAATCTTTGTAGAACAGATGACTCCTTCGGCATCTGGTAATCCTCCGGGCATTGCCGTAGTTATGATTATTCGGTCTTGTTCCTTTTGTTGCGTCTGTGTGTTGGGAGTTGAGAGCGGCGCTTCAACGGCAGAGCCTATTGTCCGATTATTTGAATATCGAACGCGTACGCGGACGGATGGGAATCGATTCGTGGGGCCTAATGGGGATTACACGGCCAATCTGCCTTTGGGAAGACCCTGCCCTTCGTATCTTTCTCTCGCTCTCTCTCTCTCTCTTTTTCTTTTTCGTCTCCTCCTTCTATCTCATATCTTCGTTGCAATGTATCGTTTCTCTGAATTCCTTGCGAAACATCGCGTCTATCTGATGACGCGCGAGTAAACGTTAACGAGGTGTCTACGTAATTATCTGTTCTCACTGTAAATACCGTTGAAGAGCTGCGATTTAGATCGATTTTTTTTCTCAAACAGAGATATCGTAACGTTTCTTAACCGTAAAATTTAAATTGACGAAATGAGCAAAATAAAATGAGCTGTAAAAAAAAAAGAAGCTACGCACAACTATTGACGACTATAATGTATTTCTCTGCCAAAGAATATCATAAAATATCCGGCGAAATTTTTCAAACGAAATGCGCCTCCACGCTCGACGTCGACAGCGAGCACGAAATATCACTCTAATGTGATTAATATAAATTCGCGAGTTAACCTTGGATTTCGGGCACGACGAGATTCCGTCCGTTCGCGAGTATGAGAAATCACCCTTCGCATTCTCTCCTTTAGAAAAAGCGAGCCTCGTCGAAGCCACCTGACCGTGATGAATCACTTACGTGTCCGGTCTCTGTCCGTGCGCCTCTTTTCCCCCTAAGCACGGTCCCCCGTTCCCTCGTGCGCGCACGATATTAAGCGGCGCTATATTTTGCGACGGAAACCGTCGCAAACCGCTTCGCTCTTCGCGGTTGAAAATAAAGTACCCTCCTCTCTCGCGCGCAAACGTTAGCCGGCACGAGTTCGAAGATTAATTATTCCGCGGAAATATGGCGGGCCCGACGAAACGCGGATCAGAGGCCGATAAATAAATAGAATGTGCGCTGTGAATGCCTCGTTATCGCGTTTAAACAATGCTCCTCCGGGATGATAAATAACCTGGAACAATGGCGGCCGCGCAGAAGTAGCTCGCAATTACGAGTCAATCAATGCATATTCATATTCGAACGAGCGTTCCTGGAATAGAAAAAGCTCTCGCGCTGCTTCTCGTCGTTTTCTTCGTCTTCTGCATTCTCTCTCGTACTCGCCCTGTTCGTGCCGCCGAGTTCTGAGCTGCCCACGCACACTCGCGTACACACTCGCGGAGGGAGGGAGGAGAGGAAACGTATGGTGGAAGAAAGGGGAGGAGGAGGGCCAGTCGGTAGGTCTCCTCCGGGAAGAAGGAAGAGAGGAAGAAGGCGAGAGAGAAGAAGAAAGAAGGGGGATGGTAGAATCGAAAGGATCGAGAATCGACGAGCAATTCGAGAAACGCAGCGGAAAGATTCCATAACGTCTCACAAAGAGAGCAAGCCATCGAGGAGAAATTAATAAGCGGTCGCCACCGCCGCAGCTACGAAGGCGAGGGGGAAAAGACAGACGTGGAAGAGAAACGAACCAACTCGGACGTTGAGAAGGCGGGGAGGAGGCGAAAGCGAGAGAAAACAAGCTCCGCGGCGACTTGTGTAATTGAAATTCCGAGTGTTCGCTCTATTTTATGGAGTACTTTGACTAACGTCTCCGACGAGAGCTTTGCTCTCTCTCTCTCTCCCTCGCGCGATTTTTTTCAAAATTCGTCTCGCATGAATATGCAGTAACACGAGCAGCGAAACGACACTCAAATGTTACTCGTAGAATTGTTTTCTTCCTTTTGAAATGTGGGGTAACGTTGGCGCGCGCGTTGCCTCGAGAGATAAAAAAGTAACGGGGAGAGAGAGCGACGACTCGCGTCGATAAGCCTGTCAATCGTCGTATTTGGAATTTAAGTGGACGAGTATATCGGAGACGAGCGCGGGATGTGGCGAGAGAGAGAGAGAGAGAGAGGGAGAGAGATATCTGGAGACCGAAGGGGGTGCCAAGATGGAAGCGAGAGATCCATCGGGACGGCCGAGAGTCCGAGGCCTGCGGGGTCCGAGGCATCCTTTAAAATTGGAATAATAATGTTCTTTCATCTCTCTGAACTCGAAACGATGACTCGACGGCTTTCAATATTGTGGGAACAAAAATCGGTTAGGAAGACGTCGGCCGGTTTCTCCTCCCTATTCGTCTTCTTCTTCTTCTTCTACTTCTTCTTCTTCTTCTTCATCCTCGCCTCACCTCTCGACGAAGCGACAAGATAGAGTAGGAAGAATCTCATCGCGCGCGCAAAGGACGACGTCGCGCGAAGACCGCGTCAAAGCTGAAAGATAACCGGATAAAAGTCGCTTTTGTTCGAGTTTACAAAGATCGGTTACAACGCTGCTATACGTTGCGCGAGACGAAGATGAAGCGAAAAAAAAAAAAAAAAAAAAAAAAAAAAAAAAAAAAAAAATCAGACGTAGTAGCGAACCCGAACTGCATATCTGAAACTGGACCTCCGAGAACCGAGTCCGAATCGAGCTGTTTATTTTGAAAGCGGTGCAAGTCCAGTTTTGAAACATTCGAAATCTCAACAGAGACCCTAGAGATAGAACGCGTTCGATTTTTCTTAACCGATTTCGATTTCATTCGACTCTCGAGAATTTATGTCTTTTTAGTACGTGTCCTAAAACAACTCTGGAAAAAACGCGTTGTCACCCGGTTAAAACAACTCGAGCAAACAAAACAAAAAAGCCCAGAGATAATCTGAATTACAGGATCTGATTTAAGCTTTAATGCGCTGAATTACGATGACGTTCCGATAACTCGCGATATGATGGATTATAATAAAGACAAACTTGTACGATTCATTAATGACTCGTCTCTCTCGCTCAGCGGTACATAATAGTAATTACACCGGTGAGCACGGGACACAAAAACAAAACGCGTTAGAGTCTTGGATTGGCGGTGGAAAGACGCGATTTATAATTAATAGTATAGTGTGGCTGTGTGAGCGTGTGTGATGCGTGAGTGACAGAGAGATAGAGAGAGAGAGAAAGAAAGAGAAAGATAGAGAGGCACGAGAGGCCGCGGGAGGGCACCGGTTAAGGGGAGAAGAGCGGAGGAAAAAAATGTACGCGAGTCATCCTACGGAGCATTAGATTGAGCTTGATTACGAGTAATTATTCCTGCGCTTCGGTTTCGTACGTCCTTATAACGTCTTGTAACGAGGCCGGCGATCTTTGATCATTGCCACGAGAGATGCGTATCGTCGGTAAGCAATGTATGTACGTGCCAGCCTTTTAAAAGATCGATCATCGGGTTCCGCGCGCGCCTTCTGATCTTCGCTCCTTTTGGGAAAGGTCACAATCGATCGCACGCGCAATCGATCGCACGCGGATGTCTCGATTCGGACCGCCTCTTTCTCGCCTCCTTTCTTTTTCGCGATCGAGACTCGCTCACGTTGCCGATCACCGCGCGCGACCACGAGATCGAATCGAGATCGTCCGTTGATCGGATCGCGACCAGGCCAGGCTCTCTTTTCGCGACTGACATTTATACCTGATATATATACCTGACGGCACGAACGAATCTGCAAGAAGTGAGGATTGCGGAAAAAAGACCGGTGATTCGCCTTCGATGGTTTCGACATTCCCCTCCCTCTCCTGGGCCCTCCCCCCCGCGCCACCCCCTCTGCCTCTTTGGTCCGGCTTCTTCGTTCGCATATCCCGGGGCGACGCGCGATGAATAACGAACTTCTTTTCCACGCCTCCGAAATACTGGTGATTAGCTATGAAATATCGATTTTCAAATACAAAAAAATTGCCAGGGTTACACGTCTTCAGCGGCAGAAATGGATCGCGCCACGGCAGAAATGTGCTCGATGTGCGAACGTCAGGCGACGAAACACATCCCCGACTCGCGTATTAATTATATGTCGTGTGTGTAAATGGTAGTTATCAAAAAGTACCGTAATGAGAAGCGCGATCGCTGTCGGCGTACGCTGATATATTTCGCTGCGCCGTTCATGGATAACTTAATGCGCGATGTTTGCGTCATTCGGTATGAATCTTGTACAGTTCTTAAACGTTAGAAAAACTGTTGCGTATTCACGCGTGACATATGTTGCTTTTGACCGTAAAAACAAATTCAATAAGTTTTTGTATTTAATTAAATCACGTTAATTAAATACGTTAATTAAATACGTTAATTAAATATTTGATTAACTCACGTTAATCAAAAATACAGAAGTACACAAATACATATTTGTATAATAATTAAAATTACTGATAGAGTTTTATAATTAAAAAAAATAAAGGAAAAAAAAATTGTGAGAAATTCAAACGAAGAAACATCTGTGAAAGAACCATTTAACCTCTTCGGGAACAAGAACACAAGATAAATCGCTATTATTCTAAATAGCCGTCAGCTCTTCTTCTAATGTTAAATGGCCTCGGCAGCAATCGAGTCTAGTCGAAGAGAGCGTAGAGATCTCGAAACGCGATCCGCTGACGGGAGTCGGGCGGTCAGCCGGCGAAAAACGACGCGGTGAGAAACCGATTTGAGAACCAGTCGCGAACAATTAAACGTCGCGAAAGGAGCAAAACGGGAGTAAAGAACACGGAGGAGGAAGAGGAAGAGAAGGAGTAGAAGGCGGGTGGAGAACAAGCTGGCTGTGGGGAGAAGCAAGGGAGGAAGAAGACGACGAGAACGCGCGGAGTCGTGAGCGAAAAAGGGGGAGAGAGAGAACGAAGTCGAAGGGCGGCCGGTCGAAAGTCCGGGAGGGAGAAAAAAAGGATGAAAATCGCGGTTGTAAAATCCACGCGGGTTGCACCAAACGCAATTAACCGCTAAACCCGAATCCCCATAGGAGCCCGGGACGGCGTATATAGGTGGAGAACTTGAAGAAGGGAACGGGAGGTGGCGGGAGGAGGACAGAGGGAAGAAAACTGGATGAGAAAGCAGGAAGGACGAAAACGGAGAAGAAGGAAGGAAGCGAGACGGAACTAGAAGAGAGAGAAAGAGAGAGAGAGAGAGAGAGAGAGAGGGAATCTGGCCCTCTCCCGACGACTGCTTTCGGTTTGGCCAGCCTTGCCAGCCCTTAGGGCTCCAGACGGAACGCTTTTAAAATTTATTGACAATCATAAATTTCGAAAATAAAACCTTATATTCCCGCGTGCGCTCGCGTGCTCGCCGGTGCGCACACCACCGCGAATCCCACACGCACGCGGTCCCGTTCGCATAGGTGTGCTGGGTTTGCGACTCTCGCGGAGGCTGCATACATGGCTGCAGAAAAGGTTTCGCAGACGCGAACGGCCTCTTTGCTCTCTTTCCTCGTCTCTCCGCGGCTCGCCGTGGCTCTCCGCGGCTCACCACCGTCGGGTAGCAGTCTGGAATCGTTTTCTCTCCAGTTGCTCGTTTTGCGGGGTGCTCGAAACAAAAGAATTCGTTACGAATTTGCCTCCCCCCGAGTCTCTTTCTCTCTTTCTCTCTCCACGTATTCTCTCTCTCCCGGACTCCCGACTGCCGGCTGCGGACTCGCGCGCCGCAATTCCGCACGCGCTTCGCGCATTTTTGTTACAGAGTGACACGCTAAAAAATTAATCAAAGTTAATATATATAGTCAAATCTTGTTGACGATCATAATCGACTTTGTACGAAAACACGTGACACAAAGTTTCTTTGCAACATTTTTTTATCGCGTTAATTCTCTTTCACATTTCATGCGACTACAGATTTATATTTCTTATCGGTACTTTAATCGGTTCGAAATTATCTCTTTGACATTGATTTCGATTTTCTATCTTCTGTTTATGCCCGCCGACTTATTTATTTTCAATCGCGCGCAACACATTCGAGTAAGTGTCTTCGCTTCATTCGAATACGTTGTCGCGTCGTCGGTCGGTGCGGAATGCGATATGATTTCTGCGTCTGCGATGAGTAGATACGGAATGACGTTCGCGTGGCGTGTAGAGAGAAACTTGGGTCTGGGGTCCGTCGATCGCGTCGTATCGATGCTCGTCGTTGACGCGCGCGCCGTACCGTCCGTCCAACATTTATTGACAAAGATCGTGCGCAGTGTTTGAAAATCGTCTCGAATTGTTACTCGCGATATATGTGTCCGTTCTAGATATACGCGTCGGCTAGATTTTTTTTAAACAAATCGAATTCCAGACCCGGCGCGTTTATAAACACCGACGATTCTCCTCGCAAGCAAGAAGGTCGCGAGGCAGAAGCGCGAGGAGAAGACGAGACGCGGCGAGACGCGGCGAGGAGACAGCTCCGAAGATTGACGGAGGATGTGAAGGGGATACGCGGAGGTTTATTATGCCAGCAAGCAAATTACGATCGAAATGACTCGCGCAGCCAAGCGAAGTGACTAATTGATTAGGTCCGTCGACGATATGCACGCGCGCGCGTTCGACGACGGTCGCGTCGATCGAAACTGGTTCTGTAGTTTCTTTCTTTGTGTACTTCAGAAATGAGATTATACTTTCGGACGGTAGTTATTGTGTCGTATCGCGAATTACGACGACGATAATGCCGGAGGAAACGCCGAGGCTTGGGATCAAGGCCGTAGCCATGAAAACAACAAGGAAAATGAGCGGTTGTTGCCGATTGCTTATAGATCTCTGCTTATGATGCTCGCGAAAACTACTTGCGCGTTCGGTAGAGAATAAGTCATCGAAAAGATGTTTTGCGTTTAAAATCAAAATTATCGGTTTCTATCGCAATTCAACTCTCGAAACATATTTCTTAACAAGTAAAAAAAATTAGTAACTCTCTCTTGTAATATATTATTCTAACGTTGTTTCTTGTGTAAAAACATTTGATTATCCCCTTATCTTTTTTGTCCTCGCTCGATGGTCGCGATATGCAATTTCTGGTACTGTCAGGAATTACATTAATGCACGAAAGATCTTGAGAGTTGGTAAAGAGGAACGAAGGCGATGGCACGAAAAGAAGGGGCGAATTCATCATCGGTCCAAGTCAGGAATTATAACGGAGCGATTCATCACGAGAGGCCACCGATCCGTCATGCCGATCTACGCGTGCGAGGCGGTTTTTGAATATCCTGCGCGAACGTATATCTGTATATCTCTCGGTTTAACCCGTGTAATGTTCAGGGGGGGGAGGGAGGGTTTTCAGTCGCGGCCTTGAGCGGTCTCTGAACGTAGTCACGAGAATCGTCGCCGGATACGTATCCTGAAACGAGAATCCGCTTCCTTTGTGAAACGCGAGATGTCTATCGTTTCACGAATTTTTTAATCGCATATCCCAGTCGAATTTCGAATTAAGATACTCGGCTTGGTTTTGAGAAAAATTCGCACGAAAACTTGTGACGCAAAATTGCAATATGTGGAAATCTTTTTTTTTATTACATACACGCACGTGCAGAATTCTGATACAATTTTAGTTCACGAATAACACCGAAGTGTATCGCAAAAATTCGCGCGCTTGAGTAATTAAATTTTGAAAATAATTCCTAATTAAATTTTAAAAACATACGGCTACGGATATATTAAAGAACTTGATTAAATTTCACTTACGCGAGATGGAACGGGGTTGGTACGCGCATGACAGTATACAAATTAAATCATTACGATCATTGAGGCGTTGCGGCGGGCGCGCCACGATAAAGAGTAAATAACGTTAAATATACTTCAAACGCGCGTACCGAGATAATTGCTCAAACCCGACCATGGCTGCGGCGCGATCGGCTTTCAGCCGTAAAAAAGTCGAATGATATTTATCGCGCCCTCTTCGTCGAATCATCGTCGATTTTCTTGTTTCTCCGCACACGACGGCGACCGATTAAAACGGACGACGACGTTATCCATCGCGAAGGAGAAGCCACACACACGCAGCGCGCGTGTTTCGCGTCCCGTACCAGGAAACGGAAGTGACGTCATGCACGTTTATTGGAAGTGTTTATTTGCCCGGGGTATAACCGAGATCTGTCGTATTCTATGAACGACTCGCGCTGAAATCTCGCCGGTCGATCTATCGATGAATATGCCGCTCTTTTAAACGCCCTAACATGTGCTGTGTTATTCTCTCGCATTTCAAACACAGAGATTGTCATTACGATTAAAAGGAAATACGATATTATACATATTCAATATATATATATTGAATGTGCCCTTTAGAAATGTGCTTTACTTTTGATAATCAAACGTAGATGTCTGGGATTAACGAAAAAGCAAGACACTCGAATCGGAAGACACGTATCTCCATTGTACGGTATCGCCATACAATCGTATTTTTTTTTATAATATAAGATATTTAAAAGCTTGATTGTGTCGTAAAAAATTGCGCGGTATTTATCCAACACAATTTACAATTTAACAAATGTATCATACTTTATCGAATAAGGTATCCGTTCCTACACGTGTACATACGTGTCATTCGCCTGTTGAATACACACACTTTGCAAAGAGTCGAGTGACATTTCGAACTAACGGAGGTCCGTTCACGGAACGTACGTGCTTTTCTGGACAGTGGTAGGCGAGTAGTCCAGCATGAAAAAGATCCCGCGTTGTCACGGTGTTGTAACAGTTTTGCAAAACTTTCGAAAGTTACGTGTCACTATATACGTATTACATATTCGTAAATACACGTTGAGGAGCTCTCTTTCCTGGTATATTTCTTTCGATAAGCATCGAGAATTGTTAACTGGCCTATTATCGCGATTTACTAATAGCGTGCCATATTATAGCACGAATGCCGACGTTTTTTTTTTTTGATAAAGCAGATATCGTTACGAAGAGAGGAATATTATCTGATGTAGTTTCGTTTCTAGATTGAAATTATTCAAAAAACCTGTCAGGTTTTTCTTCGTTTGGGTTCTCCGACACACCAGACGTAACTCAATTTCTCTTGTTTTTTTTTAAACGTCACGTAACAAATTTAGAGACGTAATTTATACTTAACCCCTTACGAACATACAAGAGTCTCCTAGACCCACTTGCGCATCGGTGTTTCTAGTAAAAATTAGCTTTTTTAAAATGCTTATATCTTTGAAACTAGAGATTTTTTTCAATTGTTTTTGATCATCGACGCAGAGTCGTTCAAACTTTCGGTTCAAAAAAAACAAAATTGAAAAAATATTAATTTTTTGTGGAGACATTCGATCTTAAAATCTTGTGGGTCTCACAGACCTTAGTCTACAATACTCGTAGATTTTTTTTTTTAGTCTACAGGTGAAGGGTTGATACGCATGTACAATACATGCGAGCTCCTGACGTTACAAGATGCCATTTTCACTCTCTTTTCCTTCTCTCCCCTTCTCGAATAGCTGATCGTCTTGGTATCTCTTCCACCTTCTCTAATTGACCACGATTCGCAATCTTGCACTCACGCGGGGGAGAAGATCGAACGGGTAGAGGGAGGAGGTGGGAAAGACGGAAGGAAACGGAAGGGAGCGGCCTTTAGGCAGGGCGGGCGCGATTTTTGAAATTTCAAATCCGGATTTGCGTTGCAGATGCGGTGGGCCCAAGGCAATGTCGCGGTCGCGAGGAGTATAATGTTTTCCTCTCAATTAAGCCTTAATTAAGTTAAAATTAACATCGTGGAGCCTTCCCTCCACCTCCCCACGTGTCCTCCGAGAGCACCCACCTTGAGACTTCTCTCCAGCTTTGGGTGGCCTGAACGATGGTACAGCCGCTGCCAAAACTATCCGATTCAATTTATTGAACTAGGATTCTCCCATGCCGTCTAATTATTTACATATCTAATTACGATGTATAATGAAACTTGTTGAAAAATTTTAAGTTTGTGAGAGAAAGCAATATACAAAACATAATTGTTTTTTTTTATAACAAAAATATTTACTTGTATAAGACAGATATTGGAGCATGATATAATGTTCAAGTTGATTGTAACATTTAATATTTAAAAACTATTTCCTTTGTACGTTAGAGAATTATATATTTTACGTCACATATAAATTTTTTATACACTGTATCTGTTTCCCGTCTATATCTGTCTCTTCAACTTTCTCTTTCTCTCTTTCTCTTTGCTACCGTTTGTCACGAACTTTTGCGCGAGGATGTACGAGCCGGTGGCTAGCACCACCGCGAAGGTGTCCACCACCACCGGCGCGTACGTGTGGTATGGGTTATACTGGGAAGAGAGGAATCGAAAGCCTTTCAGATAAACCAGCCTTCATTAGGGCGAGGATGATCGGACAACCCGATGCCCGGGCGTTGCTGCTGCTCCTGCTGCTGCTGCTGCTGCCGTTGGTGCTTCTGCCGTTGCTGATGCCTGACCGTGGGCTGCCTGCTTACCGCGGTGGTGCCGACCACGACGGCGACGTAGACGAGGATTGACCGTGGCGTGAGGCTTGCGGAGTGAGCGAGAAAGCGGCAACGAGAATCACGTGTCCCCGTGTGTGTCCTGATTCTTGTGTCGTAAGTGCCCCCGTGCGTCGACGGTATCCGCCGCGTGGGCATCCGTGTCGCCGGAAGATTATGCTAAAGGGACGCGGGATGAAGAATTCCACATCTCGAATAATTAGGAGAAGAAACACCGTGTGAGATTCGAATTCCCTCGTTGAGTTGCCGTAGAATCTCGTGCACACCTTGTGATCAAAAGAGATCGTCGCAAAATTTCGCACAATTCACGCGAGATTCGAGAGAACTGATAAAAAAAAAAAAAAAAAAAAACGTACCGTCGCAGTACGCCGTGTAATACGGCAATACGAGATTGATATTATCGCGTCGGATATGCAATATGCAGGCGGCAGCTGCTAACGCCCATATGCAAAATCCTGTTATATGACGGATCACTCGTCATCCATCATTCGCGCAACGTGAAATGTATAATACCTGTTAAACCTAATGTACTGTAATGAAATACAAATTAGATGTACATTACAATATAGTTTGCACGTCGGAACACGTATCTTTTACTTATTGGCTCGCTTTGAATCTACGATATTGGATCTACAATTAAAAGTGACCGTTAATTAAATCGAGAGAGTCTACACGCTAAATCTTACATTTCACGGAACGCTTTGTCCGAATCAACGAGTCATCTTCGATAACTCTTTTTTTTTTCTCACGATCAATATATGCGCGTATGCGTATTAAAATAAAAAACGAGAGACTGGGTCACGTGCAGTTGAACACAATGCGTTGAAGTATAACGGCACGTATGTATGCGAGAGAGAGACGGCGAAGGAGAGACCAAGGAGAACGGAGGAGGAGAGCGGGAAGACAGCGAGTCGATGAGACCAGGGTTTTTCCTGCGAATGTCTCCGTTCCCCTTAACTACGAGAGCGAGATAGATTTTCAGAACGATTATACGGGGCACGGCGCGGCCGGCGCACTGCAGAAGACAATTTCCTCCCGCGCCGGTGTCCTCGTCGTCGCAAAAAGGTGGCTTCGCCTCTCCGATTTTTATTTGATCTGCGCGCGTAATTCTATTGTTTTCACGGACTATTAAGTTTCCGGTAATGATCCGCTTCCGGTTAAGCGAGGAGGCAAGCTCTCTCGTGATCGGGCGAGGAACACGGTCTCCTCGAATGCAGGAAAGGGCGCGCCCGAGCCTAATTCGGGCTTTAAAAGATTAAGGCGAGGCACATGCCCCCGGCACCGACTTCTTCTTCTTCTTCTTCTAACCTCCATTTCTATCGCGCGACCTCCCGGTTCTACCTTTACCCTCGACCGGCCGAGAACGGCCGGTCGGCTCGTTTATTTGGCAACGAAAGCTTATTTCGCTTCCTTTCTCACGTCGTTCGTCACGTTTCCCGCGTACGCGCCACCCTTCTTAGATAGATAGTAGACGTCTTTATTTTTCCGGACGAGTGATATTCTTAATTCGCATTCTTCTGTAGCATATTACATCGAATAATCGGTCATCAGAGGCAATAAGCACGCACTGAATTTACGTTTACTTGTTTATTTATCTATCTTGGTCATCAATTTCAATTTTTTTCTCTTTTTTTGCCAATACGAATAATAGATTTTATTCTAAATGCGTTTTGCACGTTACTACTTTTCGAAAAAAAAAAG
Source organism: Pseudomyrmex pallidus (assembly GCA_014825455.1). Lineage (NCBI taxonomy): Eukaryota > Metazoa > Arthropoda > Insecta > Hymenoptera > Formicidae > Pseudomyrmex > Pseudomyrmex pallidus. Next base: position 27,379 of record QVNV01002933.1, read on the forward strand.
AAAAATTACACGTCAGAAGATTAGCAAAATTGAATATCAGCTTGGACGAATGAATTCAATCGATAATGCTACAAAGTGCTTGTGACAAAGTATTTGTGTAAGCAACGCATTCTTGAGGATTTATTAAGATCATTCTTCGTCACGCTCCTTACTCAAGGACATCAATCCGCGTGCCGGTTAGTTCATTTACTATTTTCCAACGAGCGCATAATCCGATTTGTGACTATCTCCTTACCAACTTCGAGCACGTTCGAAACAAGTTTAGTTGCGAAATGTCATTTGTGTCATCAATCGTCTTGCTCTCTGTCGAAGATCTCGATCTTCGGCTGATTTAAATATTTATCGCCTTCAATTCATATCAAAACGAACGATTGACAATTCCATGACACATTCTTTGTAATCGCTCTTATTTTCTAATTTCTCTCATCAAACAAACTCGTCACGGAAATTAATAGAAATTAATTGTACGACGAACGATATTGTTGTGCACTAATGACAAAGAAAAATCGAAAACTCAATGAGCGAAATTTGATTTTCCGCAACGCCAGGATTTAAACGCGCGTTTGTATACGTAAAAGCGCGAGCCGTAGTTGAGACAGGTGGGGGAGAGAAAGAAAAGAGCAGAGAAGAGATGAGGCACCGAGACGACGGAGAGCGAGAGGGAGAAATTTGGTGGAGGAGAGGCAACGCGGGAGAAGGAGAGGAGAGGTCCAGAGAGGGAGCGAGCGTCCTCGGGAGGCCCTCGAGGTTGGTCGGAGGTGACTCCGCCTCGCGTCCGCCTCCAGTGCCCGATTGGATGGCAAATTCTCCCGCCTCGAGGCTCATTTGTTTATTAATGTTGTAATCACCCGCGTGATCCTCTTTTGTCCCGCCGTTCCTCCGTCTCCGCCGTCCGCGCAGTCTCTTGTCCCGCGGAATGCGACCAGTTTCGTCCCGCTTCTTGCAAAGCTCCTCGTCCTTCGGGCGCGCCTCTCTTTCTCATCGCGTGCGCGCACGACAGAGAAAGGAAAAGAAGAAGAGAATGAGGAGCGTTCCCTCGCACGAGAGCGCTCGTTTCTCTCGTCCTCTTCTCGCCCTTCGTTCCTTCTACCCTTTCTTTCTTTCTTTCTCCTCCTTTCTCTTTCGCTCATCGAACGATTCCCCTCTTCCCTCTTCTCCTCTTTCTCTCTCTCTCTCTCTTCTTCCTCTCGCGTTGTCCGCAATGTTATCGCTCACGGAGTCTCTCCTCAGTCTCACTCATTTTCCTCCTCTCCCTCGACGGAGGCGCTTCTTCTCTTCCAAGTTCTCTTTCTCGGTGGTTCTTGTATTCCGTGTAGTCCTTTTCCTTTTCTTCCTTTCGTACTCTTATTCTCCCGCGGGTGGCTCCCCTTTTCCACCCGAGTTCGCGCCAGAGTATATCTCCCCCTCACGGCCACCACCATCGTCGTCGCCGCCGCCGCCTCCGCCACTACTTCCTTTTTTCCTTCGTTCTTTTTTTTTTTTTTTTTTTGTTCCTGTCGATCGCGGTGTTCTGCACTCTTCGAATTTAAACGCGGGTCGCGCCGGTGTCTTGTATCGCCTTCGTAAATGAACGAGAGGCATGTCTTCGTTTTATTGCGGTGCAAGCGATTGCTATTAAAAGCCACGTTTTATACACTTTTGTTAGTGCGCGCGGCGATTAATAGCCGCGGTGTGACGTTGCGTCGTCGTTCGCGGGTATACCACGCGATCTCCCGATCGAGGATCAGTATCCTTCGAGAGGGAAAGAAAAAAAAGCGGGGAAGCGGCAGTGAGAGAGAGAGAAAGAGAGAGTAAGAGAGAGAGAGAGAGACGTGACGACTAAAATCGTCAGTGGGTCAGAAGCTTCGAGCTTTCTCGCTGCGCTTCTTCGAGTTTCTTTTTTCATTTTTTTCGGCTTTCCAACGCGCAGCGAACACGCGCGCGCGCGCTTCCCGAAACGCGACGCGCTGTTTGTTTGAGCTGTCGCGGTACGTGACGAGGCAGGAAATGTTTCGGAAATCGATGTTCGTTCGCGTTTATACTCGCCAGCCTGACATTTGAAATCCAAGACACAACGTCGTCCAGGACGATCCTATATCTCGCGTCTCGCAATATGAGACCGATCTTACCGTACGGCGCAGATATCTCGTGGATATTCTTGGATGTTAAATGTCTCGCGATATTCAAATTTCCAAGAAATGAAACTACGATTCATCGCCGTGTATAAATAAAAATTACTTACGTTTATACAAAAGCAAGTCCTCTTTTAATGGAGGAACAACTGGAATAATTTTTGGAAAATGCAATTTTTTTTTTTTTTTTTTTGTCAGATTTACGTGACGATTTCGACGAGCACCGACACGTGACGTCAAATTGCTCAATTAAAGGAGAATAGTTCTTTGTTTTTCGATGAGAATGCGTTCTGGCTTCCACGCTGACGCTTCCTTTAGCTTCGATCAATTAGTCGATCGGGAATTAATGAACGTGCGTGAAATCTGATTTCACGTGAAGAAGACGCGTTCTCGAATCGATGTTAGATTAGTCAATGGGAACGATGTGAGAGACTAGAACGGCTCTCCCGTGACGGTGCGGAAAAACGACGCGAGGGAAACAAAACGCTCGTCGTTCGAAACTCGTCGTCTATTTGAGAAATTCACGACGTGAAAATGCGGTATCTCGCTTCTTGTCCGCTTGTCGTCCTTCGTCTCGCTCGTTGATCGGCGATCGCCGATTTTTTGCGATTCGACAATGCGATTAACGTTGTTGTCCGCATGGATTCGTAGTCGTCCGAGCGCCTATTATCGCCGTGTCAGCGCGGCGAGATCGTCGTCGAGTCGACGGCATTCTTCGGGTCGTGCCGCCGGTTATTACCCGGCGTGTAACCCATTGTGCTCCTTCTTTTTTCGTCGAAAGTAATGAGCCACCGAGGCACGTGGTCATTAACACATTGGAATCGTAATTAACTGAAAGCTCGCGCGCGAGCTCGGCCGCTCGGATTATTCCGCGATCTCCAACCGAGTTAATGAATTTACGGCTTTATTCAAATGAAACAAGCGCCCTTTTGACACCGGGAATAAAATTTGAATTTTTTTTTACTCACGTCACATTTCTGAAAACTTTATGAACGGAAGAAATTCTCAGTTCTTTCAGAATTTCATTTTAAATCAGCTGATTATTTTTTCGTAAACAAACAAACAAGAGTGACTAATAGCGCTGAGTTTTATTATGTTATATAATAACTTTTATTTTATATATTATAAATTTATTTATAATATAAGCGTGTATTGTGTCATATTATAAATTTTGATTTTAATTATAGGAAGATGATAAGTTTTTTTTTTTTTTATTACAAGTGTAACGCGTCTCATTATTTTTCTTGTTTCCACAAATATATATAATTTTAAGAGCTCAGATTACTGCAGAGACGCAGTCTCGCCAACGTTTCCGTCTCGTTCCGCGACGAGAGATACGTGTCCCAAATGTAGAATTCCACGTCGGAGGAAGGCGTGGCTGCGCGCTGCGCTTCGTTGTTATTCCGAAATGACGAATCATAATGTATAATGCCCGTGCCTTTTTCGCCGCGGACGTGTTGGTGCATGTAGGTGCACCTGTCCGTGAAGTCGCGTTTCGTGGTAAGCGATATACGCGCGCTGCTTCCCCTCCACAACCCTCTCCCTCCGTGTCTCTCGCGCATTTTCATCCTTCGTCGTCTTCTTCTCTTCTTTCCACTTCATCTTCTCCCGCTGTCGCTCCCTCCCTTTCTCCTCCCTCGTCTCACTCGCCTTTCCTTTTCTTTCCTTCCGTATATACCTTCGCCATCGGTCCCCGGTATCGGCCGACTAGTACTTACACGGCTTATTCAAATGAATCGAGGATTGTCCGATGTATCTCTCTCTCTCTCTCTCTTTCTCTCTCTCTCTCTCTCGAGGGACTAACTGGATTCTCAAAATTAAAAAGAGGAGACCGACATCGCGAATCTACCGAAACCCACGAACGTTTTACAAGCCTTGCTCGCGTTTCTTGTTTTTTTCTTCTTTTTCCTGCCCCGCGCTCGCTCGTTCCAATCTATCCTCACTTGCTCATCTTCTTCGTCTCCGTTAATGCTCGCTTCGTCATCGTAATCTCGTTCGTTATACCTCTAGCCTCGGTCCCGCTTCGACGGCTCGCCCTCGTTTCTACACGAAAATTGTAAAGGTGCGGCGCATAAGCATAATGTCAGAAAAGAGAAGACGACCTATCCACATTGTCTGTCTTCCACATCATTGTATCTTAAAAGCAAAAAAAACACTCGAGGTAGTCATTATTCAAATAATTTGTAGGAAGATCGCAACCTATTTGCTTGCAAATGTGACATATTCTTCATAATGAACGTTAATGTTAATGTAACAATTTTGACTGATGTAAAAATCAATATTTGTTTTTTGTATATTTCTTTTTTACGTCCTGTGAAATGTTCTTCAATTCGAAGCTCTTTTACGGACCGCTGACAGTCAAAACGGACTCAACCCTAACACGCGGAGTCAACGAAGAAGAAATTGCGTAACCGCAGGCTACCGAAAAACGCAGCCGCGACATTTAAAGACGTATTTAGCGAGTTTTTGCCCCGATATGATCTACGTCGGCGAGGGTCGAGCGTGGAAATCTCGTCCTTTCCGCACCACGAGAATCCCTCCCGCTTGATGCCACTCGCAAAAAAAAAACGGGGAAGTTATTCTTCCTCTTTCAATCGTGCCCCGTTGTATTCGCCCCGTTTTTTGCACCCGTTACGAATTTCGGGGTCACACGACACTTGCCGTTGACTTCGTGCACGCTTCGTTCCCCGATCCTGGAAAATCCTGGGGGTAGAAACCCGTGGATCAGATCTTTTCTCGAGACGACCGTCTCTCGGACCGTTTTTTTTTCCTCCTCTCATCACCATTGTGTCCTCCGCATTGTACATTTCGATCTTCAAAAATCGATCGCACAATGGCGACGGCAGACGACGACAAATTGCGTGACTCGTCACGTCCGTTCAGCTGCTCCGATTTCTTACGCGGATAGAACGGAGATATAAATTAATCGATGTTTACATGGTCGACAGTCGAAGACTCGCACACACAGCCTTTCTAGTGTACAACGTGTCTTTAATTTATTCTTGAAAAAAAAAAAAACATTACAAACATCGGCATCTGTCCGGAGGCAGCGTGTAGTGTTGAACGTGTAAAAATTTCGCTCAATCAGAACTCTTATTGTTTCAAGACGTATTCAGCAAATGCTGATTAAAGCGATGTTCGGAGGGATTTTATCGAAAAGTGGGATCTGCGTTCGGTGAACGAAAAGCGGAGCAGACGTTCGCAAAGAGGATACGCGAAGTCGCGGATTATTATTAAGAACCGAGAGATGTACACGAAAGGAGGAGAGTCCGATCGCGATTCCAATCGGATCGAAATATCGCGCGGATGAGGTAACGATCGGATGACTGGGTGAATTCGCGAAACCGTTGGCAATTTAAATTCGAAAGTCTCGTCCCCGCTCCCGGAACTCCTACGTAGTAAATGACATTTCGTATCGATCGATCGGTCGCCCGATTCGATACATATATACAACGTTATACCTACGCGCGACTCGCCGAGGCGTTTCGATGTTAGAATCGAAACCCGACGGTCGCGTCGACAATGGAAACGTCGTTGTTCGTATCGTTAAGCAACACCCATACGACGAAACGACATCGTCGATGTCGCCGGCGTTTCCTCGCTTCGGTCTCTCTCTTTCTCGAAAAAGAATAATATTTAAAGATCATTAAAATCTCATCGACACTGTGTTTTGGAATTAAGTAATAAAAATTTACGACGCCGTGTAAGATATCGGCGCTCTTGCGTTGATAACGTTTAAACCACGTGGTGCTCCGTGGAAGTCACGTGGCGTTGATGAATATTCCGGAGCACACGAGAAGTTTCGAGACACTGGTGGATTTTCCGCCCGCGAATCCGGCGAACGACACTCTTGTTCGGAGCAACGATCCGTGAGGACGTTGTTGAAGAGTCGTACGTGTCGAGCCGTGCCGATTAAAGCAAGTCGTTTTGTCGGTCGTATAAGCTGGTCGAATCGGAGCATCGTGCGCGTCTGTTGTAACGCGGAGTTCATTTAAAAAGTGTAATAAAGCATTGTCGAATTTATTACAAAGAAAGTGTCGTTATTTTAACTACAGTCTCTCGGTGATTGTCGTTGGTGAAAAGACGAGTCGAACAAAAGCCGAAGTCGAGTCGAAGGTCGTGACTGTTGTCGTCTCAACTAACATAAGAGTTGAAAGTCGGGAAACAACTTGAATAATAAAACGGTTACATTCTCACAACTGTTTCTTCTATTATTCGATTTTTATCGGTGGATACTTATGCAGTTTCAGTAACACACGAAAGGAAAAGGTTACGACACGTTTCACAAATATTTATATTATCAGAAAGTATAAACGTCAAAGCGACGACTCAAAGATAACGACGCATTGTCGATTTCGAAGTTTGCTCGAGAAGAAGGTGCTTTGTTCGACTTCCTGGATAATATTCGCTCATGCGACATCTCTCCAACGTCACCAACGGTATCCAATCTCCGCTGTTGCAGACGCAACAGTTTCTCCTGGTGGGGTACGTTTTACCGGGAAACGACTAAGCATAATATTGATATAGCCGGTGCACGACACGGAGGGGGGGGCGGGGGCAGTGTTGATATCGCTTATACGCTTTTGATACCTCACTGTCTGACAGAAGAAAAGATCCCTGCTGCAGTTTTTTATCCTGAAAATTCTCCCGCACAATTGCTCCCGCTCGGGAACGCCGCGACTCCTTTTCCATTCGGGTTCTCCCGAGAGAGACAGAGAGACCAGATAACGCGCGAACGTGGGCGGCAGCTTTGAATTTCAACGATTGTGTCACGCAATCGGAAATCTGATGCGAAGTCCGTTGCATCTTGAATAATGTTTGTCGCGTTATTAAAATTAATCTCGCGCGCGTATTCTAAGTAATTTTCTTTTTTTTTTCTATCGTGAAGTAGATCGATATTTTTCATAATTAATTTTGTTTGTCCTAGAAATAAGAGCAATTAAGTATTTATTATAAAGAGAGAAAGTTTACATGCCAAAGAATTATTATGAAATAGAATCCCTTCGTTATTTTCGAGAAACAGAAACGTTTGATAAAACAATGCCGTAACAACACTATATTCTTGTGAATGTGGAAAAGCTTCCTTCACCGAGATATATCACCGTTACAATGTCACGTATCCATCTGACGACTCAGTAGAACAGATAACAGGTTCCGAGTGTTGTGATGACATCACGTCGTATCTCGCGCGTTAGTTTAACTTTCTCGCTTCTCTCAAGATAGCCGCAAAGTGGAAAATTCACGTGTGTGCGTTCGTTTTTTTTCGAGAACAAGTTATTTATCGTAATTATAGCAATTACAAAAGAGGTTTTTTTCTGTTAGTTTTAAGCAAAAGCCGAGCGCGCAATCCAAAGTTTGTAAAGATCAGTTTTCTACCTAAAGCCTTCCGCATATATCGATGTCGCTTTGAAGGTCTTCGATCATTTATCCGCGGAATCGAAACTATCCATCTGCCTCCGATACGCATCTCGATTCGCGTTCGCATTTTAATCTTGATTCTATCGCGCGCCGGTCTTTCCCGACGCGGTGATACCGTCTGCAAAATGGTATCGCGCGCAGCCATAAGGTTATCAATCTCCGCGGCCGTAAATCTAATTTGCTTTATTAAGTTTTATCTGGAGCGTAGTAACGATCTCGCAAATCGCCGGCGCTCAAGCGCGCTAAGTAACTTCAGATGTTATCAAAGCGCCCGGCGGCGGGCTTAATTACACTCGGATTAATACAAATCGATAAAACCCGATTACAGTTCTTCTTGCTTGCCGGAGAGATGCGACCGTTCGCGCGCGCCATTTGCATTTATATTGTTTTATATTTGCTCTCGCGTAATAATCGCGAGGAAAACTTTACGAGTCTGGCAACACCGCGAGTCAACCGTGATTGGTTCGTCAGTCGGCGCGCCAATAATAATGTCCGATCGGTTTCTCGAACGGTCGGCGCATAAATCTATGGAGTTCTAGTCTGTCATAAAAGCGACACAATAATCTGCAGCTCCCCTCCCCCCCGTCCTTCGGGCCGGGCATAATGAGGCGATTGACCTGACAAAAACATCACCTGGACGAGACGCGAGGACGATCGATGCTGACACTCGGCTTTTGTGGTTGCACCAGCTGTGACCGACGGGTCACTAGTCGCGGGTCACTTTTCGCGATCGGTTCACCTGTCGGGAAAGACACCGGCGCTTCGCTCGCACACCGACGACGATAAGTCAAGCCCTGTCCAAGCCCTGCGATCCCGGGCACACCGTTCACAATGCACGACGACGACGACGACGACGACCAGCCCTGTCTTTTGCCACTCGCCTCACTTATGCGGGACGTAATGCAAACGTCTCTCGCGAAGAGAGAGAGATATTCTCGCATTCTCCCCGAAGTTATCTCCGTAAATAAATCATCTTCGTGCTGTAATGGCAGAATAGGAACTCTATCGTCTTGTTGTAAATTGATAATTTATAATAAAGTGAAAAAGGTTTGTGATAAAAAAAAACGTACACGATATGTGGTTTACGCGCATTGCCGCTGCTTGTTATTTCTCTTATTCGTTTCAGACGTGAGCTACTGAAATCTCTTTATTGATGATTGTGACGAACTTCATGCTTTATTTGCTGAAGGTAAATTTAATTAGGAAAAGAGTTTATTTCGACGCGGATTGATAAACGTCGGACAATTCCTACGGAAACACTTGGCGCGCGTACACGTGTTATGCATCTCATCGAGAAAAATAAAAATTTCTCTCCCGACGAATGTCAAATTGGAACGCGTAACGTGGTTGATAGATCACTCAGCTAAGTCGTGTGTAAAGTGGTGTGTCGCCTTGACGATCACCTCGGCGGTAAAATCCGAGCTATTAATAACGCAGACGGGTCGTAAGTCAACCTGATCTCTACCTGCAGCGCGACATTTCGCGCCCTGTTCTCGAAGCAGGTACAATGCGCACAAGAGGAGGCGGCGGTTTTGCCTACACAAAACTCACATCCTCGAGACGGACGCAAGTTCAACCGGCGTAATATATATACGCCGAAGTGTATACGCGATAAAGTTGCAATATTTCTATTTCTTCGATTCGGATTCGAGTCACGGCCGATATCAACCGCGCGGACGATAACGGAACCAGGGGAATATCTTCTTTTTTTTTTTATTCTTTTGACTCGCGACACAAGCGACGACTGTATCGCGCGGTTTTGCGATATTATTGTTTTCAATGTCTTATCGGTAGAACTCGTCTGAAAAAATCGAGAAATACGAGTTTATAAAAAAAAAAGAAGTAATAAAATCACGCGAATAAATAATAATATTTCTGCGTGAGAAATACGTTTCGCATTTACTTCGCGTAATAAATTAAACATGTAACAAGTCGCATCTCGGACTTGACAAGCAATTCTTATGGGTAGAGAGTCGTCACTTCTGCAGCTGAACTAGATTCAATGACGCACGGGGGCAAAAACGAATGCAAACGCGCAACCCCCTCACGGATTTGGTTCGGTATGCTAATCAGTCGATAAATCAGTAAGGACATCTCGACGTGCCGATTCATTACCGAAATGGCAGCTGCCAATTGACGCGTGTGCCGATTACAACGGCTTCGCGCGCACGGGGTTAGATCTCTTTAAAAAAGAGTATGGAATAATCGCGTGCGAGTGGAGTACGGGAGAAGTGACGTTTGTCGATCGATGTCTGCTTCCGTTGGATTAAAAGAGCAATGGAAATTGAATGAGATTTATGATTAGCGAACGCGCGCGCAATATTCAACGCACCTCTCTTCGGTCTATTTAATATATATTGCTATAACCGTTTTTCAATATCCGATATAGACTTTTTCTTTTTTTTTAACTCTAATTTTACATATGTAACAAAATCTTGTAAGAATCCACTAGTGTATGCAAATCTCATTACATGCATGTTTTTAGATGATTATCGAATACATTTCATGTAACGTTATCTTACATTGAGAAAAAAGACCACATCCAATGGTCGAAACGGTTGTTACTTCGACGCACATAATTAATGATTTCCAACACGCAGTCAACCGTGTTCCTGCTCCTATAGTGGCCTATTCTACATCTCTCTATTTGATAGAGATTTTGCAAGTACAAAACCATTTAGAATAATTTAACCCTTCACGGACACAGACGTGGGTCTCCCAGACTCACTCAAAGATTGCGCATCGGCGTTTCTAGTAAAAATTAGTTTTTTTAAACGCTTATGTCTTTGAAACTAGAGATTTTTTCAATTTGTTTTTTTTTATTAGTGCAGAAGTGTTCAAACTTTCAAAGAGACAAAAAATTAAAAAAAATATTGACGTTTTGCGATAAATTTTGGTTTTAAAGTCGCGTGGATCTCACGGACCCAGTCTTGTCTGTCTGACTTGTAGGTCATTTTTAAGGTCTGATGTGATAGATACGACGATGATTGAATTAAATCGAAAAACTTGAAACTCTCGCACGAAACGTCTTATCATTCTGCGTGAGCAAGAGCGTAATTTATTGCGCCTCTCGGAAACTAATGTAAATTTGCAATCACGATCGCTATCTAACGGAGCTAACGTTCGGAGCCGCGTGTTCGGAAATTTTTCGTCGTCACGAAGATCTTAATTCCAGTCGCGCCCTTGGAAGCGAAGGTATTAACATTACGGCGGACGCGGAGACTCGTCGCGTTGTTGTACGGGAACATCGTAATGCGCATCTCGTCGAAGCCCCTCGCCGCGGCACGCGCGACAAAACGCCCAAACAGATGTCCGACGACTCTCTCTGTCGATAGACCAGTCGGGACGTATCGGTCTTTGCTATCTAACGATGCGTTCACAGAATCATCTATCCAAATCTGCCTAAGGCGCGCGCGCGCTCGCTAACTTTCCGTCTAAACTTTCTTTGCGCACCGCCATTTATCAAACGCGCATTAAATATATTCCTGAAGCGGTGCAGCTGTCGAGAACGAGCATGTCCCTGCCCACAATGGGATGGGATGGAAATGATTTTCCACGGCCAAGAGTACGGATCTATACACACGCAGAGACCGAGAGGTATCGAGAGATACTTATATTATATATATATATATATATACGTGTATACGCGTGATAACGCAGAAAAAGGGCGAACAGTGAGAGAAATCGGGAGGAGGGAGGTGATGGTGATGGTGTTGTTGCGCGCTGTTGGTTAGGTGGCGGTTTTCAATCGACAATCAATGAAGCGCGTCCGCTGGATTAAAGGTCCAATGGAGAGAGATAGATCTAGATTCGCGGTACTGACTGAGCCAATCGGATCTGGTTCAAGGAACCCCGGGGACCGCGGACGATATTTGCAATGCAAAACAGGGTACCGCCGGGGCTACCGGCGAACGAGACGGGCGCGCACACGCCATACGTCCTTTTCCATCGCAGGGCTCTTGGCCCTCCTTGTCGCACCACGACACATGGCTACGTTCGATTATTTAGATATGCAGATGATCCGCCGGGCGCGCGAGAGAGCGAGAGGGAGAAGAAAGGTAGAAAGAAAGACGAGGAGGGACGCCTCACCTTCGCTTATTTTTTTTTTTTTTTTTTTTTTGGTGTTCGCCGTCCCTCTCGCCGTCTCGCGCGGGTGAAACTACTTCTACTCCCTTCCCCGCTCTTGCCCCCTGAAAAAACCCCCGCTCGCTGCTCGTCGCATAGGGAGCTCATTGTTGAGCCCACCGTCAGGGAATTTGCATGTCGACGCACTTTTCGACGCGTGTTCACGAATAGGGTGGTCCTAACGCCTCGGATAACAAAGTTGTCCCCCCCCTCGTCCCCATCTTTCGAAGCTCGGATGCTCATTTTTTCGGCATACGTTGTTGCTTCGCGCGTCTAATGTGCAAATCAACGAGCCGGAGAAGACAAATGTGTTAGACTACACACAGTCTATTTGCATCAGTTCAGCGACGCTGAATAGTTCCTCTTCAGCATTCAGTTATTCAAGATTTTAATCGTAGCTTCCCGATTGATTCTCTTAATATTTACTTTACACACACGCTATTTCAGGGATGTAATACTCTGTTCTGTTAATTATTTGCGATTTACAATTAGTCATGGATCGATCGAAGCAGGGAGAAGCTCATCGCTGAAACTGCAAGACCGCCGTGTCGAAATAAAAAGTGTCGTCTGCTTCGACATCCGATGGCTTCGGTCAATCGCGTGCGCGACAAAAAAAACGTGCAAAGCTAAGACAAACAGAGAGAGAGAGAGAGAGAGAGAGAGAGAGAGAGAGTTAAAACCTGTCACATAGAATTTTAAAATGTTGGGTCGAACTCGCCGATTTTTCCGCGATTGGCTGCAACGGTACTTGCGATAATATATAAAATTTACGCGAGTCTTGAGTAAAATGCGTAAAAGCTCATTATCTTGTTCTCCGAAAATAAATAAAAATCAAAAACTTGACCGTAAATCTCCCCGACATCTCTTCTTCAAAAAAGTGCGTTCGCAAAAATATTTGCACTTTCGCAAAACTCCGAAGATACGCGCGCCTAGCTTGACAAACGTGAAAGTGGAGAGAGACACGCGCTAACCCAAAACGCCGATTGAATACGAGATCACGCGCGTGTATATATGCGCGCTCATATACACGCGCTTTTACTCGCGCTCGTGCGCGTACACGCGACCACCAGTGTTCTCTCGTTCGATAGAGCGGGATCGTATTTTTGTGTACAATGCTTCTTATATATTTTACACGACGTAACATTTTCTTCGCGAAACCGGGAAATTCGCTTTTCGATCTTTCAACCAAAACCGAACCAATTATCTCAGTAAAAATGGAAGAGACATTTCGCGCGGATTTAAATATGTATTTTTTGTAATTATGTTGCGATATATAGAATGTTGCAACGTGTGTATTAAGTAGACGCGTATATGCGACTGGTAGCGGCATGCTCGCATTAATACGGTGCAATGCACGCTCTGGCAAAGGTTACTCGTGCGGAACACGTTCTTCCGATTTCCGCGGTTTCGCCGGGGCAAATGCGCGCGTAGGTTTTGCCTCCGATGGTGAAACGGGGACACGATCGGTCGGGCACAAACAACATCTCCAAGAACTTGTTTATTGCAGAACTATAGCGCGCGCGGTTATTTATAACTTTTGATGCCGATCCGCATAAAAAGAAATATAATGCGAATTTTTTGTGTGAATATTAATTTGCGAAAAATGAGGGAATGGGGTAGTCAAGCGTGTCTAATTAAAACTGCGGCTTAACGCCGCAACGTGTTTGTGCCGATAACTATATAAACGCTTGAAAAACTACGAGAATTATTTGTGAAGTTTGAATAATCTTGATTTATGTAGTCTGTTACAACTTAATAAACGCGGGAGCGCGCGCGCGCGCGCGCGTGCGTCGATTTTTCTCGTTTTTCTTATGTATGTTCGAGATAGAATATATATATAGATACAATGTGTTGATATTTGCAACGGTGGAACGCGAACTTTCTCCTCAAAGGAGAGTGCTCCGTACATTGATACGCAAAGAGAGTGAAACTATTTGTTCACATCCGGTTACGCAAGCTTCAGTCTCCTATAATAATCTTCTGTCTCGCGCGCGTACGTGTGTTTTCATAATAATCTCGTACATTTGTGACGAATGACGCGATGATATCGTAGGAAAATAACTGATGTTCTGGCAACGGTGCCGATTAATAAGATCGTCAACTAGGCTTAACACCGTTGATAGAGATCAAACTCGCGAATTATGTTTTCCGAGCCAACTCGGTAGCCAACTTGGCAACCGCCGCGCGAGAATATCGCGCAGATAGAATATATCGCGTGGGCGGCCTTGTACACGTGTATATGTGCGGCGGCGTTTAAAGACTTTAACGCTATCGCGACTTGATCGAAAAAAGTCTCGCTTTGTTGGCGCTTCGCTACGGAGCTGCGATCCGCAATAAAAATCCGTTTGTCCCAATCTGCACCATTGTTGCGCGCCGCCGCGATTACGATGTCACGAGATATTCGCGCGCGCGCGCGCGCGCTCTACGCCGTCGTCGATCCGCGAGAGATTCGTCGTCGAAACGATGGAACGATAAAGCCATCGACAAGCTTTCGCGTACTTCCTCGTCTCTTGTGTGTACGTGAATGTGCGCGCAAAGCTGCGCGCGCTTACCACACGAGGAATATGAAAGAGGCGGACAGCGGGAGTCGAACACGATGATCAATACGCAGCCGAGTGTCAACGAGAACCATATAGCCGCCGATTTCTGCGATTTCTCCAAACCGTCAATCATTTGGTATCGTGCGGAGTTATGCGCGCTATCTGGCTAGTTTCGTTGCGGTTCTCTCGCGAAAGTGGCAACTTTCTCATTGTCAGACTTTTTTTCTTCGCACGAATTCGCACATCGCGACGCAACACCGATCAGTAATTCGTAATTAATCAGAGAGATTTCTTTTCTCAGAAAAGAAAAAAAAATTAAATAAAATTCAAGCTTGAACAGCGTTTCTGAACTTTTCACCACATTGCGACGTATGTATATAATATAAATTCCGCGCGTATTGAAAACAGGATACCTGCAACCAAACCCACAGTTGCATAGTTCGCCGATGACAAAGTCGGCGTTTCTCTGACGATTTTCACAAAAGAAAACGCGTCGTTAAAGCATGATACCTGTGGCATTCCATCGGTTGCAACATGTGTGTCATACGAGACGTGCTTTGATTTTCTATATCGTTTCGATCGGGCCAGTCCTCGTTCGTTGGCTTATTTACGCGGCACGAGTCGGCGACGCTTCGGTAAGCCGTACTCTGCGGGCAAAAAAAAAAGAAAAACAATCAACTATTCGTGTTTGAACTAGTCACGGGTATCAAATCGCTGTATCGATACATTTCGCAATCGGCGACACTGAAATCACAATGATTCATTCTTTGACTTTCGTTCTGTATATACGGCGGCGGTTGGCGTGTCGCAGAAGAAAAAAAAAAATTTTGCACCATCAGTCATCGATTTATCAAATATCGTTATTAATCATCGCCGAGCGTTCGGAAATTGAATGTTATTTACGGGACTATATTTTCCATAAATTAATCCGCATATAAAATCTATTATATAAGTTATGACCGTTTGTTCGCGCGGCGGAGAAGACAATACCCTCTATTCTCTCCCGATGCGGCCGCGCGTGCGTTTTCGATTTCAGACATCCTCGCTCTCGTATGCGCGCGTAAAAGATCTGTAGGTTGTCCGTGTGTGTGTGTGCACATATGTGTATATACATATATATACACAGATAACCTACAGATATACATACAACCGCCGTATAATCGGTTGGTGCGGTCAGACGTCAGCGGGGGTGAGAAAGGTTCGGAGGAAGGGTTGGGACCTCAGAGCGCGGCCACGATTAACACGTGTCACGCGTCACGCACGCATACATACACGCGCGCTCATCTATCTTTCCACACTCGCGCGGGATTGCGAGTCGCACACGCGAGCAAGCGATCGCTTGGTACCATACGCGCGCGTATAGATATAACGCGGCGCGGAAAGGCCCGACAGTCCATATATTTAAAAGCGACCCGCCGCCAGTCACCATGTAGGACAATAAAGGACGGAGGTGGGTAACGTAACGTTTCCATACGCATTCCTGGGCGGCAGCAGCGCGCCCGGCCGCGCGGTCGTTTAAGAATTTCTCGTCGTGTACTGAAACCGAGGTGCGACACCGCGCATTTCAATCGGCCGACACGCGTCGACGCTCGCCACGAAAATTCGCTGTTAATCCCTTCGCGAGAAATAATAATGGTAAGACACACCGCAGCGTGTCTGCCAGCAAGGATCGATTCTACGGTGAACGCGAAAAGAACACGTTGGAACACGATTTTTACAAACTACTTTAATTCGAATTGATTTTATTTTTAAATAGAAACGCCTTAAAAGTTGTTTATCTTACGTGTTTATAAGATGTTTACAAAATTCAAACTTTGCAAAAAGACAAAAAATAAGAATGAAGAAGTTACTCTCACGGGGCGCGAGACTGTGCGGTGTTTGAAAATTGGAGAACATTTCAACGCGCGCCGTTGAAAGAAATTTCTTTCGCCAAAGCCGTTTTGTTGCACCTTATATTGCGAACTACATTTGCATATTCTCAATTGCGAACATTAGAACGATTAATAACGCGCGTTGGACGTACATACGTATCTGTTCGCAGATAGTTAGAAAGATATCTGAATACAAACGACGAGACGAGAGAGACTCTTTCATAGAAAAATGAATGGGGTTTCAGAGAGAGATAGAGAGAGAGAGAGAGAGGCCGTAGGCGAAAAAGCGCCTCGTTTGAACCGCGCACGCACCTCCCATTCACGAAGAAATTGTGTGAGGCCGCGGAAACGCGCGAGCCGCGGCCATCTATATTTAAACTTGTCGACCGACGACAGGAAGAAGGCACGACGTGCTCGTCACATCGTCTCCGAACGAAGACATTTTAAGATACCCGCCGTCTTTCTTTTTCTTCTTCTTCTTCTTCTTCAAGTCACCGTCACACATTTACCATTCTGAAAGACTAACGTCTCGCGGACAGACATTATGCCGACGAGAAATAATCTTCTTCTCACGCGGTTTCGAGCACCGCGCATTTATTATGACATAATGTCGTCTCTCTCTTTCTCTCGATATTATCATTTCAATTACACTCTCGCGAACACTCTCTCTGTCTCGGACACATAAGCTATCAATTATATATTTCTGAAGAACTGGATAGTTTTTTATTTTTTTTCGTACATATACAACCCGTGTAAGAACTCGGATCGAACGTCGAGCTGTGTAAGAAAGTATCTTTAATCGTCCCATTGTGTTGTTCCTCCTTTGTTCGCTTTCGTCGCCCCCGGGTGAAAGCTTCGTTAAAATCGGATCGCTAATGCTCGCCATTTTTTCAGCACGCGCGTGCACACATTGTCAAGCGAAATCGCGATAAACTAAATATACGCGGAATACACGTAAAACGGCGAGCGCGTTTTTTCCCGCGTCGCGGAGAGAGGATAAAGTCATCTGGTAGCGGTTGCAGTGAATATCATTAGCTGCGCTTATCTCGCATCTTCGTATCTTTGTCTGTTTCACGTTTAAACGAGTAAATTTCAAACCGGTGATTTCAAGAGATTTGAAGTACATATCAAATCGTTGAAGATATTGAGTTAAAAAATTATCACACAGTCTGTACAAAAAAAAAGACACAGTTTTACGTTAATGAGATTATTTCTCTGCTAAAAGAAACAAGAAAGAGCGAAAAAATCGCGGGCCGTTATACCGGGACAGAAGAAAAAATCGGTTTGACGTCGCCTGCACCACTTCCTCAATAGTATCTTCCTCTATTCGAAACCGGTACCTGGCGCGAAGTCTGCTTTTCAATCTGGAGAGACGATTAATAATCCAGGAATACGCAAAACCGCATGTTTGCACATATCTACTTTCCAAACGAATCGCCGCCTGAGGAGAAACCGGCTGCGAACATGCACGCTTGTGTTTTTCCAATTACCGTCCAATTATTTCCGCGAGTTTCAAAATAAAATCGGCCGGAAAAATGGAGCTCGGAGGATTCTCACGCGAAACAGGTAAGACGGGGTGTCGGAGTTAATCGTTAATTAAATCGCGTTCTCGCTTTTAATTAAGTTAATCGAAACGGAGTGGATTCGGAGTAAACATCGCGATGTACAACGTTTTCATTATGCTCGTTATCGCCCCGATCGAAAGGCGGAAACGCTGTACGACACTTCTAGACTTGTGTCTCAATCCGAGATTGTCGATATAAACAATTTTTTCCTATTTTATTTGCACGCGAAAAATGTATCCGCGTGTCGCAAGTAGGCACTGAACGGGATTTCAAAATCCTGCTGTCTCTCTATCTCTCTCTCTGTCGGGCCGGGTCCGATTATAATTACGCGCTGGTACGTACGGGGCACGATGCTGCTTTTCTCCCGGCGCAATTATCGGCGTATGCATCTAACTTTATAGAGGACAGAGAACCAACCTAATACTCGGCATTAGGTATATTAGGTTCTTGACCGTTCTCCGGACTCGCCTGAGGTAGCCCCGGGCTGGCGAAACCAGAGCTCTCTCGACCTCGCTCTCGCCCCCTCTGCAAGTAAGTTCCCCCCCTTGCCTCCCTCCTCACCCCCTTTCTTCGTCGTCGGCGACGCGAGAGATACGAGCGCTCGTTCGCACACGCGTGTCGCTCGCGCACCTCGTC
>QVNV01002934.1:0-14681 GCA_014825455.1 Pseudomyrmex pallidus
TTCTGCACAACACCTTGGAAACGGCTCGTATTGGCCTTATATATTTCTTAGTTTGAAATTTTCACGGGCCTTTACAGATCGTTTTAATATATTTCTTACACATAACATGTGTTGACAGTTTATCTTAAGCTTAAAAATTGTTTTTATTACACAAGACAATAATCAGTTAAGATTAATAAAATTTATTAATACTAATATTAATTAATTATTATATTAATAAAATAAATCTTATTTTATTTTCGTAAGACAAACCTGATTGTAAACAGCAATCATTCTATTTAGAGAAATAATGTTGGTTCTCAGAAAAAAATGTTTACTGACTTATTAATATTAATAATATGTTGTATATGTATATGTGTATGTGTGGTATTATTGACAATTGATCTTTCATTTTAGGTTGGCCGTCGTATTGCTCGAAGTGGCCTCTGCAACGATACGTGAGTAACTTGATAATTGACAAAATAAACTTACTTGTTTATATCACCGCGTGCAAGTGTTTACATATATATAATATAAGCAGTACAAACTGCTTGAAGTACGTATTACGGAGAATATGCATTATAATTGTTTAAAAAAATCAATCACAAGTTGTATAAATGTTTAAATACGCATAAAAACAATTTTTTATATAAAAAAAACTGTTTTAACCAAATTTTTAATATGTCAACATAATTTATTTGATGAAAATCTTTTAAATTGATAAACACTGAAATATGTGAAAATCACACTATCATGAATGTGGACAATCATCGTGACATTTATCTTTCGCGTATACATATAAGATACGTCATCGGAAGAGTTTTATGTTCACTCTCATAAAGTTCTGCTTTTGTTACAGCATCATATATAAAAATATGCAGTCGAAAGGATCCTGATATAAATAATTGTATAAGTAATTCAATTCATCAGCTTCGCGATAAACTGAAATTGCCCACGGGACTAGAAGAATTAAATGTTCCCACGTTAGAACCGCTTTACCTGCCGAAAATATATCTTAATAAAGGTGGATCGCGTAACAATAAGTTCGAACTTAATATTACGGATCTACAAGTGAGTTCTTCACTAATACCTACAGCATAATGTAACAAAATAGTGAAAGTATTTCATAAAAAACAAAACTATTTTTTTCAACAGATATTTCATGTTTCTGATCTCCAAGTTGATCGGATCAAAGCCGACCCAGAAAAATTGAAGTTCGATTTTGAAGTGTCGTTCCCGAAACTCGATTTCCAAGGAAAATACAAGATAGACGCATCATTTCTTGTACTCAAGCTAATCGGAGCGGGAAATTTCAACGGATCTTTCAGTAAGTCTCGCATTTTCCCATAAATTTCTCGCGTTTCTTACAATGTTACACAATAGCATATTCTTTTTCCAGAAATACGCGCATGTGTGACACACGTAATTAATTAGTTTTTCAAAAAGAAACACAAGAAACAACTTGTGAAACACATAGTTTTCGCTATTGTTACATGTGTAATATTTAACATCTGTTTAATGTTTGTCACGTATGTTGCAGTTGATTACAAAGTGAGAGGCAGTCTCAGAGGTCAAAAAGTCGTTCAAAATGACGTAATCTACGCGAACTTCATAAAATTAAAAATATCTATAATCAACATAAGCAAATCTAACTTATTTTTGGACAATTTATTTAATGGCAATGCAATTCTAGGTAAGTTTCTTGGTAATATTTTACTTTACACGAAAATGTTACGAAAGAATTTTATTGGTTAGTCCTTGTGATTTTTTATTGTCACAACTTTACTTTCACGTCAGGAGCGGCAAGCAATGATATTCTAAATACAAATACCGACTTATTTTTGGAAGAATTAAGGCCAGCGTTAGAGACCGAGTTGGGAAAAATTTTTCTAGACATTGGAAATAAAATCACATCACGTTTTACATACGACGAATTATTTCCAGATAATTAAGTATAAACAATTTTTATCTGTATTTATGTATCAATTTTTATCTGTATTTATGTATCTTAACTTTCTTTTTGTTCTCAATTTGCAAACACTAGTTTTGGCTACTTTGTTCGAATGATACTGTTTTATTTTAGTTAATGTTATTGTTGTGTTACATTTACGAAAATACGATTTAATTGTGCTAAAAATGATAAATGACAATGTATAAACTTATCGTTATACGACGCGCGAGACATATATTTATTGCACTAACTGAAAAAAATAATTGTATTTTTACGAAATCTATTACGTAATACATACTTTTTTTTAGCGTATGGTTTGCGAGAAGATCTAAGTTTAAGATGTGTTTTGCAATTGTTTTTTTAGATTTCATTGAAAAATAAAATTAATACTTTATAAAATACATATATGAATATGCATATATGAATATGAATATGCAAATTAAATACATATTTTAAACGATTTGCGAATTGAATTCAATTTAAATTTGTATGTATTACTTTTCTGCGTATTACTTTACACGTTTCTAAAAAAAGAACATATTTTGCATATATGTTCAACGTTTTTTCTTATTAATTCTCTGCTGGATAATCTTGTACTTGTATATGCGCTTAAAACCATTAATAAAAATTATGTAACACCAATAATATAATAATTAAAATTATACAATTTTTCCATTGCACCTATTAAAATTACCTTACCTATTAAAACAACAAATTACGCATAAAATATAAACAACAACGATTTGTCAAATATAATAAACGAGAATGAACAGTATTTAATTAGCAGCTTGTATAATACATAAGTAGAAAAACATATAAGTAAAAAACCATATATATGTACTGTATATATATATATATATATAAACATATACAGGATATCTGGTAATCACCTCTCGTATTCAGATAGAGCGAGTTGTTTTGAAAAATCCTTTATTATAAGTTTTGCAAAATTGTAATGAGTTACTGATTGATCGAGATATATTCGCAAAAAAGCGTGTGTGTGTGTCCGTCACTAAGAAACAACTCGAAACAGCGTTTCGCACGTTCACAGTTGCAACGGCGACTCAAGTAGTGTTCTATAAACAGCAATTAATAAGAGTTATTAATAATAATTAAAAAAAACGCGGAAGCGTTTTGTCGATCAAAATTATTATTAATTATTTATTTTTGATTAAAAATCAAACTTCTTTCACTGTGTTGTCGCGCGTCTAGCCGTGAAACGCTAAGCTGTCTCTTCACGGCGGACGCACGCTCATTGGCGAATTTTTATAAATATGAATAACTCATTAGTTATTACAAAACTCGCAAAATAAAGAACTTTTTGACTCAATATAATCTGTTCTATATCTGCTCCAGAGATATGATTATTATTACCGAACATCCTGTATACGTGCATGTAAAATTGTTGTCATGTTTTTCCTAAGATATTTTACGGATTTAAATTTATGTTGGAAATGAATAATAAACATTTCACTTGTTATACAACGTCCAAAAATCAAGATAAGGGACGTTTTTCGAATAGCAAGCGTGGAAATTGTAATTAAGTGAAACATCTTCTTTGGAAATATGTAAAACAACAATCCTATATGCTTCACCGACTAACAGGTGAAAAATATAATATCACGATAAAGAAAAATGTACGAACACTAAATGTACGAGCACTACATTTACTACATCTATTTAATCTCGCTTGGATAAAGCCGAGAACTTCGACTATTCACCTAAGGGACGAGTTCTTGTTTGGTGAGAACACTGAGGGCTCTGGCGGCCAGAGCTTTGGTCACGGTTGCAGCTGTGTCCTCGATAATCGGTCTGGCTATGTCCAGGACTATACGAGGATTCGCATTGAAGAATGTTGCAGCAGTTTCGGCTGAAATTACATAAAGCAAGCGTGCAATTTCTTTTTTTTTTTTTTTTATAAAGTTACTAAGCATGATTTTGCATATAAATGTATGATAATAATTTTCTTTTATCTATGAATAAACACAATTCTCAATTGTTACCAGCTAACGTATGAGTAGGAGGCGCCTTAAGTTTAATATTTCCGTCACCCACGTGGATATTGGTATTTAACGTGTCGATCTCGAGCCTCTGCACGCCATTTTTGTCGATTACTTCTTTAGCCCGAGCGTTTACTTGAGCTTCAGTGTCAGCTGGCGTAAAGAGACAACAATTTATGAAGAACTTACAAACATGAAAAGAACAATGTTAATTAAAACAATTAAAAAAAGCTTTTTTTATAAAATTAGACAAAAATGTTAATTAAAATATTTCAAGAATCGCACGAGAACAATCTAACGACTGCTATTCCGCTAGTATAAAAATACAGTTATTAAACAATTTTACTTTATTTCAATGACTTCTAAAATTATTTGTAATAATTATTTCTAATTAGTTGATATAAAATGAACTTTGATATATATATTTTTTTTTCTTACAAACTACAAGTACAATTTGACAAGAGAAACTTACTAAAATTTCCTTTGAAACTGCCGAGTCCGCTCAGAGGCAGCAGCAGCAGCCTTCCCTGAACGTCGTATTCGCCGTTCACGTGGATGTGCGGCATCGTAACTTTGATGGAAACAGTCAGATCGTTGGGATTCGCTTTCAGTTCGCGCACCACGTAATTCGTGCCGCCGTAAACGCGAATCTGGCTCATGTTGGCCTTAATTTTCAACGACTCCAAGTTCCTGTCCACAGTCAGCGACGGCAGATAGAGCGGATCTAACGCCGGCAATTTCAAAGACGGCACCCCCTTGTTGAGATATGGCGTGAGCGCTTGCAGCTGTTTCAGCACGCACTTGTCGTACTCCGACGAGCTGAGCGTTCGTGAACATGATGTCACTCCGGGAGCTGAGTATCGTTTGCATCCAATTAAATTTCATCGACAGTAAAATTTAAGCAGAGTTAGTTGCTAAACGAGAACATGCAGGAATTTATCTTTTAATAAATAAATAAATAATAAATTCATCTCAATTAATGAAACTTTTATAAAAGTGGGAAAAACATTCGAGGATAAAAAAAAGGAAAATCTTTACAGGGTTCTCAAATAGAAAATTATAGAAGAGGCTAATAAAAGCCAACGCAATCGTTGATTAAATTGCAAGTGTATTGCGTATCTATGAAATGCGCGTAATGTCATCAGCTTGTAAAAAGAAATACGCATCAGTTAAAGGAACGAGCGAAGAAGGCATTGCACTTCGCGTTACGAAGTCGGTTGAGCGAACGCGATAATGACAAGAACTCGACGAAGAGAGCGGCTTTTTTCTGGCCGATCGATCGGCCATGCCTAAAATCGAAAGTGCTACGGTAGTAGAAAGTGAAATTGCGAAGGCGACTGGCGAATATGTCTTTTTTTTTTATTTTGTTTCGTTTTTGATCGACGTTTGGAACACAAGAAATTCGTGTGTGCTTCTCTCAAAATCTTGAAAAGGAATGCGCGTATAAACGATTGGGAAAGAAAAGAATCTGAATAAATAAATTAAATCGATTGAAAAATAAAACTGATCATTATGAACCGGTTTCTCTTTCCTAATATTACAAATTATTAGTAGCCGAAGTAATACAAAGCAATTTGCAAGTTGTTTCAGCACCGCCGATATAATGCGCGTGTTAAACCGTTCTTGCCAACCGCCGTTCTTGGTAATAAAAATCTAGACGGGTGCGCGTTGGTAAACGTAAAATATAATGTTTTCGAGTTTCTCCTCGTTCGAAACGGGAACAATAAAATAAGATCTCGGCGCGTCTATCATTTTATCACGCACAAGTAGAAGCGGCGACATGAAGACTGTTATATGAGTAAAAGTGTGGGATTAAATTGCAAAGTACATTGTCTCTATACTATGTGGAAGTAATGACCCTCTCTATCGTTCCGAGCGGCAAACATACCCATCCGATTTTCCTTTAATAGTTTCGCAACGCTTCCGGGTTTTCTATTCGTTTCTCAATGGCGATAGGGAGGTGCCCCGTTCTCATTAAATCTTTGTACGCGTGCTTAACATGCTGCGGAAATTGCGAAAACAAATGGAAACGTTCAACAAGCGATACGACGATTCCAAAAACCGAATCTGACTAAACAAATAGCGGCTTTTTAAGAATAAAATGTCATTTATTAGTTTTTCTAGAAACAAAATAATAAAACAGAAGAAAAAGAATCGTTTTTAGTCTCAAACTAGTTAAAAGCTTTTAAAAGATAGTTTTACGCAGAGAATTTTTTCTAATCATTAAATCTTAGCCTGTGTGTGATCTTTACATTAATATCTATAAAACTACTGCTTAGCACTATCGTAATGATAGATCGTAGATATTTAATTGTGTTCTCAATTAGCCAAGTACATAATATATCATTACTGCTGTAAAATCGTAAGAACCAGAGAACGTTTCTAAGTAGAACACGTTTCTAATTTCATGTATAAGTTTTCTGAAAAACTAGTTTAAGACTCGTTTGCTATTGAAATACGATGATTTAAAACTTTTTTGCAAGAAATTCATTTTAAAACCAATCACACGTGTCATTACAATTTTTTTCTCATCCTATAATGTCAGACATAACATAAACGATCTTTTGCTATGACTCTTAAGTCATTTAGAAACTTACATTCGTACGTCATACATGAATAATACAAAATGATTTCTTTTCTAAATTTTTTCTTATTCTTAATTACGTCTCGTCCGCTTTAGATCAGTAACAAACACGTTATATCTTTCACTATGCAAAAGTACACATTTCCAAATAAAGTTAAACAACCGAGAGAAAACGTTATTCGCATCATTCGCAAAAATAATTAAATTATAGAGCGTTCAACGAAATTAAAAGAGAAATTGTATTGTTACAAGAATTATTGTTTTACGCGCGCTTGTATAAAGCACAATATGATTTCTAAAGAAATCGAAGATAATACTCACGCAGCTCCGACAGGACTGTCCTGGTCAGCGCGGCGAGCAGTGCGACTCCGATCAGCATCATCTTCCTAACAGTTTCGTTCGCGTAGGGTTCGCGGGATTCGATTTTGCCGGGTCTTCTCCGCACACGGATGATACGCGCGATCGAAATTAACGACAGCGATATCGAAAATGCGTACGATGGCCCCGCGGCACGGATATATATATATAAAGTAAATGCACTTTCTCCGCGCGCGTGATACCAACCCCACCTGGTCGTCCGTCGCCGGCGATGGTGAATTTATCACGCTAGAATGCCTCCTTTTAACTCAGTCAGGGCCGTAGCCGAGCTACACATGTACACACACATACATACGTACAGCAATCTGCATGATATTTGCCGGAAAACTACAAAGAAGAATTGCATTCTTCGCCGATGAGGACGGACGCGGGTTTTTTGCCGCGACGACGTCCAAGGATGAGGACGAGACGTGGTCGCGTGGCTGATTACAATGCACCGCGGTTTCAGAACGGAATCGCACCGAGTTTCGAAATCGAGTCGCTGCTGCGTATTATTTTTCTCTGCGAGTACGCGATTGACGACGTTTGTTTGAAAGAAGCTGCGTGAAATAATGTTGGTAATTTTAGAGACGGCGAAACAAGCCATTAGCGCTTGGGCGACCGAAGTTAGCGATCGTTCTGGCTCTTTTCCATCGCCGGCGTAATGCGTTTTTCTTCTCGGAAACCGTCGACTTTTCGCTCGACACTTCAAACAATCGGCATAGTTGTGAATGTTTGTTAAATATTTGAAATACGTGTACGCGTGTGATTCTTTCAAATTGTTATCACACATTGCCGCGTAAGAAATAACTATTAGTTAATTGCAGTGCTAAACTCCTGAATAATTAATTATCTCAGTTTTTGAAATGTGACACGCGTGTGAATTTGTTAAATAATTCTTAGCTATTCGAAAATTATTTTTGATGTGCTAAGATCTTGAATAATTAATTATCTTAGATTGTTTTTGAGTGTATAATTACAAGAACATTATTTATGCCGTTGTTTCCGCTGGATTATGTCAAACGCGACGACATAACAAACATCTAATTACGCAATAAGTACAGGTGTTTATTGAGATGTGTGGTAATGTACATATGTGGTAAGTGTTACATATGCAAGATTAGAATTACACCGAGCACAAAAGAAACGCGCGAAGTTACGTTATTATGATTTACAGTATTTGAAATGTCAATAAGAACTTTCAAGCCAAAGGCCAGAAGTGTGTTTTCCGTCGCGAGACACACGCTATTTCTTTTTTTCTTTTTTAAAGAAGTTACAGATATGATATAAGTTTCCTTATTGTCGTGCAACATTGCGTTTTTTTCACACATTATGGCAGTGACTCGCAGTTAGCTTGAATACTTAAGTTCTTATAGACGTGTCTTCTTGTTTACTCCGATATTACTTATAATTTCTTCGAAATCGTTAACTGAGTTTTCCTGTGATTAATAATTCTTGATTGAATAAGATTTCTCATGACAATGAGTCTTTTGAAAAGTACTGATTCATTGATGCAAAACAGAAATAACGTCATTATGTTTATTAATTATTGCAAATTGAATTGCACATGACTAATAAAAAATAAAATTGCAGCTCTATTATTTATTTATAAATAAAACATTTTCATACACCGTGTTCACGTAAATCGTATAAAAAACCCATTGGGCAAATGTTTACGGGATGTACAAGACGACTTTCTCTCTACAATTCTGGCAAAGTCAAGAATAGTGCGTGATCGTTTACATTTTTTAAATGCGATTATGTAACGAGGAGATTATTCCTCTCATCAAGAAAAAGTAATATTGAAATACGCTTCTCGCTGTTAAAATTCTTTTATTGACACGTTTAGCATATTAATATTTTTTTAGAATATTATATTTTTTAAATATACATGGTATCTTGGAAATTAACATTTTTTTAAATGCTCAACATACACACTTAAATAGAAATAAATAAATACACCTATATAAATGCAATCTAAATATAAATATTATACATATACACGTGTGCGTGAGAAATTAAATATCTTTTAAATAATAACATAATATATAATAAATTAATTAACACACAATAACAAAGCAATTAAACAAAAAAACTATTCTAACATAATAAAAATTATTCATATCCAGACACAAACAAAGCGATGAATAAATAGAGCAAATAAACGTACGTGACAAGAAATCTGTACGATTGCGAGATTAATCGATTAATGATTAATGAATAATGGAAAACTAGCTGGAGCGGAAACTTCTTGAGCTGACTTAACTCGAGATCGATCACGTTGGCTGTAAATGATCAATTAACCGGCAGATCTTTGTACATCCTGTAGATGAGTGAGTCGGCCGGCTTCTCGCTGAGCCCCTTGGTCGCCAGATCGTCGGCGAGCATCGCCGCGACTGCCTCGGCAGCCGTTAAACCTAACGAAAGAAAGTCCGTGAATGAAAGAGAGATTAACTGAGTTAATATCGCACGGGATCGGTTCGCGCTTAAAGAAACTGTTATTCGGTCGCAAGAAAGCGCTAGACTTTTACCCGATGATCTTGGCGCGATCGCATTACGCGCGTTTCTTCTCGATGCGACACGCGAATCTCGATCGGGAATCCATAATCGGAGAATCCACGAGATTGTTTCCTCTCGTCTTCACGTCTTACACATCTGTTACGTAATCGTCCGATAAGCGATATCGTCATATCGTAAATCGCGCGACGCTACTTTCCACCAAAGAATTCGGTTTTTACTCTGTCGCGTAATTACGGAAGAAGTTGCTTGACAATCACGTAACAAATAAGACGTAAAAAGACTTCGTGCGATCCCCGCCGGACTCTTGTCCGTCAATTCATTTTAAAACTTCGACGATCGCTCAACATTCGCAAAAAAATCGTTTTCGATAAAATATTATTGATACAAAATTATAAAATTTTAAATAATTAATTTCTAAGCAATTAGAACGTAATTTCTAGTAGTCGGACTATGAGTTAATTCCGCACAAAGTGACAGTCTTCGGGTGAAAAGTGAGAATAGTAGCTACAGTATCAACAATCACACACAATCATTTAAGATAACTTTCTTTGTCAGCGAAAGAAACACACCAGACCGATTTTTTTTTTAACAGTAGTAAAATATTCGCCACATACTCACCCTGGTTAAGTATAACTCGCACCGGTCCCTCCTCGTTCATTCCTTGAAGACTGATCTTCTGGTCTTTAGCGGACAGTTTCGCCTTCGCGGCACGAACGATCATTAGCTCCTCGCTGGCTTTCTTCAGTTCCAGCGTGAAGTCGCCGACCACATCAGCTGTTAGGAAACACGATACAAGTACAATATTAATTTCTCTATTTACGTATACAATGTCGCAAGATTTCGAGTCATGTATGCGTGAGTGTTTTCTTACTAAAGTTCCCGGCGAACAGACCGTCGCCACGTAGCGCCTCCTTTCCTACTTTTCCCGTGAGAGTGTATTGAGACTTCACGCGAAGCAACGGCACGCGTATTTTCAAAATCACGCGCATCACGTCGTTCTAAATGTAAATAAATTTTTTTTCCGTTTCAGTCTTTCGCTAGCAGCTTATTTTTAAAAGTAAACGGTTTCAATTAATCATACTTCAACATCTTCCTCCGGATGCGCTCGCTTCGTTCTCTGAGTGCTGTTGATTTTTTGAGAAGCGCTGTCATTCGTGTCGTTCTCACCGAAGTGATAGAACAACGTCATGCCCTCCTCAAAGTATCCTTGCTGCTCCTGAAAGGTTCTCGCGTATCTAGGCTGATCCTTCAATCGCTTAGTCTCCATCGCGGCTTTGATCATGTCGTTCTTCTTCTTCAAAGCCTCGCCTTCCGTGAAGTTGTACACGATGAATCTCGTGTTGTCACGAATGTACTGCAACGACATGGTCTGATTTAAGACAGAAATCGAATTTTTTGACAAACTCGAGAGAAACAAAAAGTACAAGATTTATAAGTACTTTCATGACATCATCGATGCCGAAAACTCGTCGATTCTCGCCGGAATCGGCGCCGAAGTTGCCAAAACGTTTCACATTCTCGGCCTTATCACCCGTGTAGATGATATCGATGAAACCAGGTCGCTCCGTAATACCGTGAGGTTTCGGTAACTTAACATTGCCCGAGGCTGCAAGATCCGAGTACTGTTCTCTATTATATAACGCAGGCGATCTTGCATCAGCTCGATTTTTTAATCTAGTTTCGACTGTTTCCGACGCAGAAACCTGTTTGATAAATCAGTTCTTTGAAAGTTAATGAGTTATGTTGATAAAAAGTGCATACTACCTCATTTTAAAATGCATAAACATGTTTTTCCCGGATAATGTGTATTGCAATACGATATAATTATCGTGTAACGCGACAGAGTTTATACAATAAGTGGATAAAGAGAGATCAGTCACGAATTTAATTTTATGTACAATAGATTGTATACAAATTCTTTTTAAACCTCGACATCCTCGTAGCGTCTGCCATTGGCATCTTGTCGCGGTCCGTATTGCCGGCTGCCTTTCTGACTTGCCTCTCTGTATGGTTCGCTCTTCGAATCGTCGCAATCAATCGCATCTTCAGTTCGCAAGTTTCCTCGATATTCCTGAAAGTCTCTCGTTCTCTGCGCGTAAACGGGCTGGACGTAAGTCGGGCGTCTGGAATTTTCAAATCTTCCAGAACTCGTCTCGTAATCGCTCGACGCTTTAAAATCACTTCTGTAAGCGCCGTCGGACGAGGCATCGGGGCGGAAGAACTGTCGATCGTACTGCCGACTTTGCTCGAATATTCTGGAGTCCTGTTGATTCTGCTGCAATCTGTCGAGACGATCCTGATAGCGCGAGGACGGTCTGAGAACGTCGGCAGTCTGGCTCGCGGGCGAAGCCACTGTCTCGTAACTTTCTTTCGCCACATTCGGTTCTCTCATCGCCGTGTGGAACCTGTACCTGACGGAATCCACGTCTCTGAGATCGCTGTAGCTCACGTAGCCGGTCTCGGATTCGCTCAGGTTGGATTTGAGCGCGCCACGAATCACGTGGATGCTCTCCAGGATGGACTCATTGAGACCGGCGATCTCCAAATTCCTCAGGATCATCCTGTACGTGGCGTTGCCCTCGGACTGATCCACCTTGATCAGCGGTATCCTCAACGGGTCCAGTTTGCCGATTTTCGTCAAACCTCCGGACACCGTCTTGTTCCAGAGCATTTGCGACATTTCCAGCAACGCGCATCTTGCGAGAGTCATCATCGAGAGTATAAGAAGCGCGTGAAAAACAGTCTTTTGCGAAGATCTCGCCATTTTGTTACACAACTAATTTGGAAATTTTTTTACAAAATTCCAAATTTTTAGAGCAGATTCGTTGATAAGAAAATATCGATTTTTTTTTTTTTTTATTTAGAAAAATAGAAAAAACTCTTCGAGATGTCAATAAGGCACGTCGATCTCCCACACGTAGATCGGCTTGTAAATCAACACGAGTACAATAGCAATGACGACAAATATCAGTAAAAAACACGCGACGATCACGCAGAACAGCATTCGGTTCAACATACGTTGCGTCTCGTCGGATGCGTGATTATTCTGAGCGACATGGTGATAAATATCGACGAGGATTTGTTGCGTCAGTAATCGAAGGACCAGCAATGTAAACACACAGAGTTTGATCTATCGACTGCAAGTCGACGATGCTCTCGCAAAAGGCTTTTATAACCGATCGTGTAAAGGACATAGAGGATCTGGGCCACGGACTAGACCAAAGTGGCTCTTAGTCAGACGTCGATATATCGATGCGCACGACGATTTATTCCTTAAATTCTTTAATTACACGATGATGTAATGGAGAGCAAGGTTCTCGGCCTTTCGTCACAATTACGGCCAGATCCGTCACGAATGGAAATTATCGTGACGAGCAACCCCAAATATATTTTTATAGAAATAAAAATACTTTCAAAGAATTTGTACAAAAAAGAAAATTAAAGTGCTTTCGAGTTTTTAATTTTTTTCAGTTTTTCGTCAGTCGAAATTTAATGATATCGCGAAAACATGCAATTTTGTTTCACGCTGAACAAGCACATTAGTTGCTGCAGAATAAAAAGGGGAACGGCGAGGTGATGTTTTAAAATTTGCACAATCGGCGTATTGCGTCGATTATTTCAATTTAAATTTGTTGCTCAGCATTCTTCACGCACCGAGAATCGTCTCATTTCACGTGAGGAGTTCATCCACAATGCATCCTAGCGCAAATTTAGTCGCGGTCTTAGTCTTAGTTACTGCCTTCGTATCTTCTGCGAGATCTCGAGAGATCCGTAAGTAATTGTTTGTTTTTTTTTTTTTTTTTTTTTTTAAAAGAGCAATAATCTAACACTACTTAATCCGCTACATGTTTTTCATGAAATGTGTTTTCTATCGCAGTCTACTGCAGTATTCATATTGAATATTATTACATTTGCAAATTTGCACATGTTATCGTTTTCTCAGCGTCGTTTCTGAGGATATGTCACCGCAACGATCCGGATCTGAACGAATGTGTAAAGCAAAGCGTGGACTCGTTAAGACCGTATTTGAAGACGGGCATTGCAGCGCTGCAAATACCGCCGTGCGAGCCGCTTCACGTACCGCGGATTGAGATCAATCAAGCAGCTGGTCCAATTTCCATCAAGGCAGTGTATACCGACATCGAGATTCAAGGTGGAACAAATTTCATCTTGAAGAACGTTAAGTAAGTCTATAGCGATAGAAAAAAATCAAACTTTTCTCGAGCTTAAAAGTACTTTGATCCTAAAGATTAAAATAACTTGTGCCATAATTTATTACACATTCTTTTTAGATATTATTTATTATTTCATGACTTTATCTTTTATCGAAAAATTGTCGTTTCTAGAGTTGACGTCGATCAGGACCGCCTCAAACTGAAACTGTACCTGCCACGTCTCGAAATGATTTCGCGTTACAACATGCAAGGGAAAATCCTGATGTTGCCCGTAAGAGGAAACGGGGAGGCGTGCGGAAACTTCACGGACATTGACGCACTGGTCACCGTTCAGGCCGAGCGTTATGAGTCCCGAAAAACTGGCGAGACTCATTTGCGCGTGACCGACTTCTACATGGACTTCGAGGTTGGACACGCCAATGTCAAGCTGAACGATCTGTTCAACGGCGACAGCACTCTGTCCACCGCTTTGAATCTGTTTCTGAACGACAATTGGAAGGTGGTGTTGGCCGAAATCAAACCAGTTCTCGAAGAGACGGTTTCAGAACTCTTCAAGACGTTCACGAACAAGATCTACGCCAAGTTCCCACTGGACACGTTGCTGCCGCCGTAAATATATTATGTGCTGTATATATATTTTTTTACATTTATTTTTGTACTTGCGTTTATTTTATCTTATGAACAATGTCTATTTTTTTTACATGAAAAAATTGAATTATAAGATAGCGATAATAAAGAACACTTTTTTTTCGACAATTGTTGCTGACACAATTTACAATCCCAACTGTGTATGAGATTCTGTTAGATGCACAATTTCAAGAAGCAAATTCAAATAGTTGATACAATCTTGTACAGATAACAGCATAAGTTGGCGTTTTGCTTGACGTGTGTTGGATATTTAAAAAAAAGCATCGATGTTTTAAATGACATTTCGAGTGCAAGAACAAAAACTCAGGTACGGAAATGTGTGTATCCAGGTCAATTTTCGCAAATGCACACACATTCGTATTTCGCTTCGCAGACAGAAAACAAATCGCCTCGAATTTGCGTACTATCCAGCAATTTCGCAGCGAGTAAGATAAAGAAATAAAATTAAGCAAAATTTAGAAAAAAAA
>QVNV01002935.1:0-45163 GCA_014825455.1 Pseudomyrmex pallidus
CGCAAGCTTGGCTTGGTGATTGGCTGTCTCAATGACGCACTCCCCGTTCCGCAGCCTCTTTTCCGTACCATGTAACTTCACCCTATGGCCGATCGAAGTGAAAACAGTAATTCGGTCTCGCAAACTCCAGTGGGCGCTGTTTGCAGTGTGTCTTCGTCGAGAGCGCTAGAGTGCAGTCAGTGTAGCGATGAGCAAGTTGTGTCAATTGTTGTTATTTGTTATCCGTTGTAAATTGTAATTTTTCGCACGAACGAAATATCATGTCGAACAAAAGCTTGTTTTTAAAATCGACATTTCCGCGAGCACCTTTCGGTCTCGGGATCGGACGCTACGTTTGTCAGCTGCAGAGAGTAACTTTGAAATTTTGCAAAACCAATGGTTCAAGCAGAGGAATGAGGTGAACACAATAAAACACAGTTGATCAGTGTACGCGATAAGAAAATTTTAAACTAAAAATATATTTTTTTTACAGAGGCTTTATAGAGCACGATTTAGTTAATTATGCGAGAGAAAATCCAGGAGTGGTTGTTTACACTAAGCCGAGAAGACACAGGGCACCAGTTATAGTTGCTGAATATTGTATGTGTACTCCTTTACTTGTAGATAACATTGTAAACATTACATTGTATTGAAATAACATTGTTTTTATTTAGTAAATGGCAACAAACAGTGGATGTGCGTTGCTCATTACAGTCAGGAAGATATTGTCAAATGGATGGAACTGCTGCGTACACAGATTCATGATACTCCCTCCATGAGATATCGCAAATTGTGGCACACAGAATTTCCATCAATTCAAGGTCCATGGACACCATTCACCTTCAAAGACCCGAAGTTGAACCTGGAACACTATCCTAATGTAACTAAGATTTATGACAAGATCTTCATTGATCCTCATATTTGTATTTAAACATCTGAACATTATAGTTATGTGCCACGTTTTTCCTTTTTGCAGAAGACACTTGGTAGAGCTGTTAAACTTGCTCCTACAGCTACGGAACAACTTATTGAATTGTTCAAAGCTCAGCATTTGAACAATTCAATGAATGAAACAACACAAGATAAATTGTCAAGTGATACTGATGAATTGTCAAATCAACAAGACTCACATGTACAAAAAGCATAATTTCTTCTATATTCTGTAAATTAATTGTGTATATTATAGTTTACATAAACATCTAGTAAAAAAACTGTTATTTGTGCATATACATATTTTTGATGAGTAGCTTTGAAGCATTATAAGTACCTAGTTGGAAGTTAGAACACAAATCTATGTTTCTAAGTTTAGCGCTTTGCATTAAATTACGGCGCATGCGCAGATTTCTGCCGCACATGACAGATTTCCTAACTTAATCCAACCTATCCTGACCTTAAAACAGTCCGTGCAGGACAGTGACACTATTTTACTTATGTTCTACGTGTAAAAAGAAACCGATTATAATTTTATTAAAAAATCCAGAAGAAACAGGTGGAAGTAAATAATTACCTTTTCAAAAATGTTGAAATTAATAAGCCCGATACTTTGTTATGGGAAATTTATGCAGGTAGGTTAGGGTTAGGTTGATAGAAGATTTGTAAAGAATATGTGAAAATAATTTAATATATATTTGTTGCATAAAATAAAAATCATTTATTCGACTTCAACAGAAAGACGTTTAATATTAAAAATTTCGGAAACTATTTCAGAGCAATTTACCAGCATTGTCCGGTGCTATTACCTGTCCCTACGACTGTACACAAGTCAGGTATATCCGTAAGCACTGGAATCCGAAGTTTAGAAAGTTGAGGAGATTGAAAGTTATTAAAATAAAACTTCCGAATTTCGATGAGAAAAAAGATCCTGTTAAATTCGAAAAGGAGCAAATGAGATCGCATATGAAAGAATTTGGATTTATTCCACAAAAACCTTGGAGAGAAAGAATGGCGTACATTAGTTGTACTCCTGTAATTTTTGAATCTTATGTTGCTCCCGAAGGAGACGGAAAATATTCTGCTATCACCAAAGAGGTATTTTCTTTCTTTTCGATGTCAGAATTCTGTGAGTGGTACAATAATTTTCTTATACGACACAAGACCATTCTTTTTTCTTTTTTTTAAATATAAGATTTATCTTTTTTAGTTTGGTTCATGCTAATTTTAATATATATAACATATATATATATTAAATTAAATCGATATAAAACTAAAACTATTTCTTATTATTGAAATACAGGGAGCAAAACAAAAGTATGAATTTTTGGAAAAAAAGGGCAAATCTTTACTGGCTATTAGAAAAATTAAAACGTTCGACGATTCGTTCAAAACATCATTTTTTATAGATGAGGCCTTGGATGTCTATAAAAATGCACATGAAGCTTTAGCTGCGTAAGAAGACTCAACTTGTATTATTATAAGCGCACTGAGTAACACTTTTAAAGTATGAAACGATTAAGTAAAATGTTAATTTAAATTCTTTTTATAGCAAAGACGAGGAGAAATTACTGCAATATGTCACCGAAACAGCATTTCCTGTAAGTTTCGACTAACTTTGCATCGTTGCTAGAAATCCTGAAGTTAAATTTACACACATGTTATTCTCGAAAAAATACTATGCTTTTAGAAAATGACGCACAATATGATGAACAAAACTATACACTGGAAGTTCTTAGAGTCTTTGGAACCGGCTCGTCTCGTGCACGCGAGAACTACGGACATAATCTCGAAAGAGAACGTTTTCGCGCAACTCACTGTTCGATTTCACACGCAACAGGTTCAATAATTTTTATTCTTTACAATTTGGTCTTTCATTTACGACATTAACGATCTTTACGTGAAGTTGTTTTCCTTCTACAGATACTAGCTATTTACGACAGATTCGGTCGCTTGATGCAGGGGAGCGAGATTTTAAGAAAGGACGTGTTGGAATATATAGTATTCGAAAAGCATTTAGCTAACGAATACGGTTCTTGGCGAATTCACGGGAAGATCATACCGACCTGGATGACTCCGACGGATGTGGCGGAAGGCACGTATGTTTTACCGAAAGAGAAACCCACTCCAAAACCCACTGATCCAGCTGCTGTGGAATCTACGTTAGTGGAAGAAAAACAGGACGCACCGCAAAGCAGTACGACAACCGCACAAACGTGAACTTGATGATACATGTAAATTTAATATTAGATAATATTTGTATTGTATGTATATTACACCAAAAAAAATACATTGCACTTATCTGCAATGACAAATGAATATTCTTTATTTACTGTATGCGGTAATGCAATTGTTGGAATATACAAGTCTCTTTTCCTTTATCAATTTCCAATTGTACTTTTCGAACTTCTTGTCAAAAGGCAATGGATCTGTGGTACAATTGTTTCCTTGCACGGGACCGATGACGAGGATCAAATTGCCCTTGTAGTTTTCTATATATTTACAAAATGCCTCGCTGTTATTGAAGTAACAAAATAACATGGCGTATCGTTTCGGTATTGAAAAATTCGTTGGTTCGTTCTCAATGAAAATGACGTTCTTTAGGAATTGCGGAGGCGAGTACTTGCTGTTCCACCAAGAACTATCCAATTCTATTCCCAGGATATCTAGTCCTTAAAAATAATTTATAACTAGCGTCGCGCACACTGTGTCCGAGCGTATTGATAAGATACACCCCTATCTGTGTTTTAAAAACTTACCCGAATATTTTTCCAGCAACCATTCCAACAATCCGCAGCCGCAACCGACACTTGCGATTCCCAACAAATTGTATTTTCGCACAACATCGTCTATCCAGTGCAGATCGTTTATATCGGGCAGTACCCATGACAGTCTGCAAGTTCGGATATTTTTCGCCGTCGACGATAAAGCGGCAATCTCTTGCCATTTTTGAGCATTATATAACAAAAGAATATTTTCCTCGATATTATCATTATTCATTAGTTGTAAATCCCTTTCCACGTACATGTTACAAATGATTGTGTTCTCTCATTTATTATTTAAAAAAAAAACACCAAAAAAACTGACGTGACTTTTGCAGAATACAGACTGAAGAATATTACTACCTTGAACTGCTGTTAGGTAATGAAGGAAGTTATAGTTTTTAGTTCGAGACCTCGAGTTGTGTAATTTTTCCATTAATAGATTGACTCTATATAGTATGGAGAGTTCAATATTTTTGAGTACATTTGTCTGGCAAATGACACGTGTTTCTATATATGTGTTCCGGGATATGTGTATACAGATACGACTCTTGCGTCATATCTGTGTTGTTTGCTGTATCTCATCTCATGTTGTTAAAAAAATTATATCTGTATTTCGTTACATACTTTCATGTTTTCGTTACAAAATGTAGTTGAGTAAAACGGTCGTGAATCATAAAATATAGTCAATAACTAACTTGTACAAAAACACACACACGCAAACATACATGTACTTTTCGCAATAAAAATAAAAACTAACAATAAATTAGGGATATAATTTATCCGGTCTTGATATATTACGATCGCTTTTTTCTTTTTAAATCTGTTTGGAGCGCATAGTGTATGTCATCTTTCGACACATTCAATAAAATTCTTTGATGTATGTCGCTACCCGAATAATCGCATATCAACAGCCTGTAGTCGCCCAATTTCGCACAGATACCGAGCGCCTGGGTGATATTGGGTTTTTCGTGACCTAAAAAAACAAAAAAACGGTAAGTTACAACGTGAAATTGTTTGCACGTACATTTGAGTACGATAACATTGTTTCTCTGCGACACGAACCGTCGAAGGTACACAGAAATTCGAGCTGTCTGTAAACATTCAGAAAGGAAACTTCCTCGACGCCGGTGCGAATGACCTCCGTGTGCACGGCCTGCAGAAAAAGTTGCTCGAACTTCGAGCAATGCTGTATCGCTCGAATCTTCGGATTCGTTATCATCTCCGACAGAGCTTCGTTCACATCCTGTATCGTTACCGTATCTCCGCCACGTATCTCGGCGATTTCCGCCGTACGGCGACAAATATCCAGAGCGCGGCGGGCATCGCCAGATACCGCGGATACCTTACTAATATGCACACACACATACATATATATAAATTAAAATATACATTGTACGTACATATGAAATTTAAACATGCGATGCTCACCGTGCAATTAATTGTATAGCTTCACTTTTGAAAATGTCTACGTCTTGAAGTCTGGTCACCACTATCTCTTGCAACTGTGCGTGACTGTACGGTTGGAAAGTTACCCGCGTAAGCCCTAATCGCGACGTGATTCTACCCATTAGAACTCTCTCTGGAAGATCCATAGTATTGGCGATAGTAATGACTACTAAGCGAGCAGACGCCTTTGTAGGCCAATCCAAAAGATTATAAATAACATCTTGTCGTTTTGTACACAACAAATCAAGCTACAAAATCAAAATTAAAAACAAAAAATTGTAATGCAACGAAAATAATAAACAACGAAATAAAAATACGTGAACACAATTATAAACAAAAGATTAACACAAATATATTAACAAAAATATTAACACAAATATATTAACAAAAGATGTGTACCTCATCTACAAGTAACAACGTCATCGGCCGATTTTTAGCCTTGCTGTTGAATCTCTTTTCTAGCGCATTGCACGCTTGTTCCCAAGTTAAGGCCGTTCCGGACAGCTGTTTCAGAATTTGCACATATGCTTGCCTAGGCTCGGACAATTTCATGCCGTTAATTTCAACGAAATCAAAGTTATTTAATTTACCCTTCTTTACGGATTTCTGCAGGCACTTTACAACTTCATTTACAGTAGCAGTTTTACCTGTACCTGGGACACCGCTTATGTAAATGCATCTGCGAATATTCATAATGTAACATTTGTATTGCAACATTTGTAACATATAGATAGTGAATAGATTTGAAAATAAATAATGAATTTACCCTCCACTGTTATCCATCAGCTTGCTTTCCAAAAATGTGTAAATATTGTTAAACTCTTCCTCTCTGCATGGCAGTGACTTTGGTACTATACTAACATGCAATCTGTTTCTGGCTTCTTGCAAGGGTGTGGATGGTTTAGCCAGGGCTTCAGTTCTTATCTTCATGGATGGCGTTAAAGAACTATGCTTCAATGTGCGACAGGATTTAGGAGTTCTGGCTTCTTGCAAAGGTGTAGACGATTTAGCCGGAGCTTCAGTTCTCATCTTTACAGAACTGCACCTTGACGGACGATGAGTTTTCGGAGTACTCACATTATTCTCTGCTAATGATTCTTCAGTGATATTCTTTGTGTCTTTGTTATTGTTTTTAGTTTTTATTGACAATTTTTCTTTGGTAACTTCACATATATCTTCTATCTTATCAATTTCGTCCTTATCCTTATCTTTGAATCTTAATTTTCTTCTAGGAGTATCAGTTGGTGACTGTTTCATGATCCTCAAATCAGGATGTATACCATTCTCAGGTATGTATATTATTTGTATATTATCTTTTTTAACTTCCTTATCTACTGTTAAACGTCTCAAAGATCTATTTCTAAAAACTTTAGGAGGAGTGTCATCAGCAATATGTTCTACAGGAGAAACGCTCCGTTTCTTACCTTTCAAAGGTGTATTCGTATTTATCACAGCTGTCTTTGGAGTGACATCAATACAAACACAATCTGAATCAGAGTCATTATTCTCCTCAGTATGTTTGTTGACAATCTCTGTTTTTCTCTTATTTCTGTTATCCAAAGAAGCCAGTAGCAACTCCTTTTCATTGTAATTGATCTGTTCTCTTTGTAAGACAGATTCTTTTCCATTAATAGTGTAACATTCCGTGTAATCCGAATATCGTTTAGGTACCTGTATCATTCTCTTGCCTTTACGTGGCATCTGATTCTCATCTTGCGAACGATATCTCGTGCTTCTGGTTGATCTTCTCGGTCTCTCGTCTTCCGATTCGGTATCTATCTTGTACGCGCTCTGTTCCGTGGAACGTCTCAACTTGAGTCTCAGAGGAACTTGTTCCTTACGTATTGTATTCGCTCGCAATAACAACTGTCTGTTATTTTCGAAAATTTCTGAGTTCTCTGAAGACTCTGAGGAACTTTCTTGCGGCAGATAAGATTGATCGCACTCATTTGCCTCAGGTTCCGAATTTGTCTCAAGCAGCATTGATATATCTCTTTCCGTACATTTCTTGGGTCTCAACATATTTGAATTATTATTTGGATCAGCGATAATTTCAATATATCTCGTTTTTCTGTTTGAAAATATCGTGTTTAAAGAGCGAAGCTTCCTTACGGGGAAGAAGTAAACAAATACCGAATTAAAGCGCTGTTTGCACAGATAAAAATCGATCCGTGATCACGGACGAAAAGAGAGTCGGCCAGTCGTATTAATCGATCGACCAAATCGTTCGAGTACGATTGGTCGGTTCTTGTTCCAATCGAGATCTCGAGCTGACTTTTAACGTCATGGACACTACACTCGATTCAACGAGAGAAGAGAAACCTACTGCGCAGAGGAGAAGAAAAGCGGACAAAGTGGGAATAGCGTAAACATGTATGAGCTTTTAAACACGCTGTCGGCACACACAAAATAACCTCACATAGCTTCGCGCACAAGTATGTAAACATAAGTATTTTACATGATAGTATTTTATGTAGAAATACTTCTTAAAGTGTGACATTATAAATATATAATATTTTAATAATTGTCAAACGTAGTAGGAAAGAATCCGATCCGAATTTTAACGTAAGACGTATTCGAAAAATAAAATCATCGAGTGAGAAAGTGCCAATGTGCCAATGTTGTACAAGATAAGACACTGCATCATCAGGTCTACAATTTGTTGGATAAAATTTTGCTTAGGTTTGTAAAATATAAAGGAAGTTTAATTAATTCCTCTCAGGGGTACAATATTTTTCATGGATTCGAACTCGGGACCTCCCACTCGCAGCCCTTGCACTCAGGCTGCGAGACCACTGGGCTGGTCTGGTTTGTAAAATATAATTAGACATGATAAATTGTAACAAACAGTTTTTGCATAAAATTATTCTCTTATGCAAGAGATTTATAAGAATTTGCAAAGGTTATTAAAGATAGGAGTACATATAGATGTGTGTGTGTTCTTTTTAATTCATTTTTAACATATTTTAAGGTCAATTTTGATATCCTTTGATACTCACACATCTAAAAAATTTCAACTGCTTTTAGAAAGCAGCTGCAGAACCATGTCAGTGACAGTGAATCCCGTTGTTGAATCTGAATTAAACACTAGGAATGAAAAGAAGAGATCTATATTAGACGATAGCACTGAGATCAATGTGAAAGTACAAAAGGTAGAAACAGATGCGGAGGTGGAAAAACTGCAAAGAATCAAGAGAAAAAATCATGCTATTCTATTGGGTTATCTTGGTAAAGATTACTATGGAATGCAAAGAAATCCTGGTATGAAGACTATTGAGGAAGACTTGGCTGTAGCTCTGTTGAAGGCAGACTTAATAACCGAAGAGCATTTCAAGGACATACGTTCAATCAAGTTTCAAAGAGCTGCTCGCACGGACAAAGGAGTATCTGCTATTAGACAAATTGTCTCACTAAAATTACGTAAGATTGATTATTAATATGGTTTTAATGCGGTATTTCTTAAATTAACAATTTACAAATTTATTTGCGTTATATCAAATGTATTATTTGCAGCGGAAAATCCCGATAGAGTGGTGATAAATAGTTTTCTACCCGATGTGATTCGTGTGTTTGGAATAAAGAGAGTGACGAAAAATTTTAATAGCAAAAATCAGTGTGACGCGCGAACTTACAGATATGTCATTCCTTCGTTCGCATTTGTGCCGGAAGATCCGAGTTTGTTAAAAGTCGGACAAGACGTTAACGAGGACGAGAGAATCCAGCAGCTGTCGACGATCGATGGAAAACCATATACCGATTATAGATTACCTCCGGAATCCTTGGACCGATTGAATTCGATACTGAAGCTAATGGAAGGCACTCGTAATTTTCACAATTTTACATCGAAAGTGTAAGTAAACCGACTCAAACATTGTTATTTGTGTTTGCTCAAGTGTCTTGTACAACCGATATATATCCCATTTTGTTCAGGAAACCA
Organism: Pseudomyrmex pallidus; assembly: GCA_014825455.1. Classification (NCBI taxonomy): domain Eukaryota; kingdom Metazoa; phylum Arthropoda; class Insecta; order Hymenoptera; family Formicidae; genus Pseudomyrmex; species Pseudomyrmex pallidus. The sequence continues at coordinate 9,058 of QVNV01002935.1, forward strand.
CTAGATCCACGTGCGAAACGATACATTATGAGATTTCGCTGTGCGAAAACATTTGTTTCAAACAACATAGAATTCGTCGTGTTGGAGATCAAAGGACAAAGTTTCATGCTGCATCAAATCCGAAAGATGGTCGCGTTTGCGGTCGCTATTGCGAGGAACATCGTGTCCGAAGAGACACTCAATTTGGCATTTGACACCAAAAAAAAGATGGACATAGCAATCGCACCTAGCTTAGGACTGTGCTTGTGTCACGTAAGGAATGTTGACTACGTCATTCTTTTTTCACACATCAAACCGTTAAGAATATTGGAAAAAAATTTGATATAGTTAAGTACTTTATATAAATTAAGTTTTTCTAAAAATATAAGAAAAATAAAATCAACAGGTGCATTACGAGAGTTACGATAAGAGATACGGCAAAGACGGTCTTCACGAGACGTTGGAGTGGGAAGAGTGCGAAGAAGAAGTAGAAAAGTTTCAGAAAGATTACATTTTACCGTATATAGTGGACACCGAGACTTCAGAACAAACGTATCCTTTTCGATTGAATCTTCGCGATGAATCTTTTTTAGCCGATCAGTTTAATTCAGCATTTTATTTGCCTTAACCAATTTTGCGTGCAGGACATTGAAATGGGTGGCAAATTTGCCATTTTACACATTTAATTGTCAACCGGAAATGCCTGAGGAAGACGACGACGTGCAACAGCAAGAAAATGGACATTGAGGTGTAAAGTACATAGCTCTGTGTTACGTACGTTAAGAAATATTAAAAGAAGCAACATTCAATATCAGTTTTATATTATTTCGCAAATTTTTCTGTTCATCAGAACGGAATACCAATGCGGATACCAATTATTAATAGTTTTAACGTTATTGCGATTACGTAACTTTTTAAAATGACTATGCCATCAGAATCTTTTTCGCTTTGATACAACAAAACAACGTTTCAAGTATTCGTAGTTTTCTTTGAACTAAGAATGTGCGAGTGTAAGCGCTATCAGCTATATCGAATCCTGTTGATTTTATTGTACAAGTAACTGACTTTACAAAACTGTGTGAATTCAATACACACGGCTTTCCCCGTACACACACACACACGAGTGAAGATGACGCGCACGCTTGGGTTCATTGGGTAATTCCAGTCTTGTGGCGACCGGTATATATAGTGGATGGGAGTGAGAATCATATCTACACGATGAACAGTGATTGAACGACGAGTTTTAAGGAAACGAACAGCGACAACAGACACATTTCTCCAGTATTATGAGAAGTGTAACACACATCGTCCTTCTTTACGGTATTATACACATTACTACTGTACCGCAATATTCAGATATTGCATATTTATGTCGACGAATTCGCAGCAAGTAAGATTCTCATTACAAGAGAAAAAATAATTGCAAAGAAGAATTTTCTCAGAGGAAATTATTAATCACAACGGAATTTCATTTCACGAGGATGTTTTTGTTCGTCAAAACTGTGCGTGTGTAAAAAAAATGTGGTTGTTTGCTAAGAAAATGCAGTTAATTTTCATTAGCGTCATCGATGTGTTACTTGACGTCCGTCAACTATCTCTGATTTATCTCAGTTCTTCAAAACAAAAAAAAAAAAACAAGATCGTTAAATAAGCATGTTCACAGAAAAAAATCAAATATTTATCTCGAGATGTCTTCTAACTTACTAATACGCACATAACAGCGCGTACTCTCTCCGTTTGAAGCATTCGTAAAATCTTAGCCAGTTTCAGAAACCAGTTTGCTTAGCCTTGAACTCGAGCAGAGAATCTATCTTGCTTACGTATTGGTTGATAATAAATGAAGATAATATTACACGAATATGACGACGCTTATATTTCCACGTATACGCAAAGCTTTTCTTTCTGTCATTATTATTAGATTTTTTTATTGCTAGTTGCTAGCTTCACGCGAACAATCAATTAATACCTAATTGCTTTCATAATCGATTGTTTTTCGTACGTGATAAATTCTTTTGTGTGCGCGCATTAAAAAAATACGCAGACAGAAAAAAAATTCAAAGGAATATTAACTTTGCTTTTTCATCTTGAAAGTAATGTACAAAGACAACGAGTCGATTTAATAATTTTTATAGTAAAATAAGATTTTGCTTGGATTTTTTGCCGCAGTGTGTATTGCTTCTGGATATGCACAAATTAACAATTGTGGGTGAGTATTGTTTTTTTTTTGTTTTGCACGTGTGTTGTATAGTGAGTCACAATGCGTAATATATAAGCTCATTGTTTTGAAACAGGTTGGAGAGATTTCGATGCCAAAACGGAGAGTGTATAGCGAACGATTTGTTGTGCGACGGCAAGGCGAACTGCAGAGATGCGTCCGACGAAACGCAGAGCGAATGTACGAAAACGGAAATTCTATGTCCTGATTACGCATTCCGTTGTAAATACGGTGCGTGTGTAAACGGAAACGCGATCTGCAACGGTGTTCGAGACTGCGTTGATAACAGCGACGAAACACTGCCTCAATGCAACGCCACGACGGGAACCGGCAATCGACCGGGAAGTTCCTCGCGATGTAAATCCGGTCAGTTCAGATGTAACACCGGACAATGTATTTACGAAATCGACGTGTGCGACGGAAACAGTAATTGCGCGGACGGCTCCGATGAAACGTCCGCGTTGTGCGGATCGTTGCCGTAAGAATGCAATTTCAATTAATAAATGTTTAAAATGCAATCTGCGTCAATAAAAGTGTATGTTTTACAACTGACAACTTATTTCTTACAGATGTTCGGCGTTCCGTTGCGCTTATGGCGCCTGTATCGATCGTAATTTACGATGTAACGGAGAGGTCAATTGCGCCGACGGGTCGGATGAAGATCCACAGTTGTGCGACGGAGATTCAGTCTGGTCGCAGACGCCTAGACCGTCCGACAGACCAATCACACAATCACCAACTAGACGACCAACAACTAGACGACCAACAACTAGACAACCACCAACTAGACAACCATCTACAGAACAAACATCTACGCAATCACCGCCAATAATTCCTTCCCGAACAACAAATTGCATAGCACCTCCACAGCCACAAAACGGTCGCTGGACGTTGCATAGAAGATTGTGTCTTGGTAATAGACAGAATTGTGTTGTTTCAGAAGGAACAGAACTTCCAGCAGCTTCTCATATTATCTATTCTTGTAACGAAGGATATAAACTTAACGGTTCTGCCAATGTGATTTGTAATTTTGAAGGACATTGGCCTAATATACCAGAATGCACAGGTATTGAAATAATAGTTTTCTTACTAGTTTTGTGATCGAAAGACACACAAAACAAATTTTTGAAAGTACAAAATAGCAATCATTACTGTTGCGATAAAAGCTTGATCACTAAAAAATGTTTTATTTATTTTTTTTTTGTATAGAAATACGCTGCAAAGCTTTGAACTCGGTGTCCACTAGAGCTACGTGCACGTATAACGAAAACTGGGTGTCGTGCGATTCTTCAGTTTTACCCAACACCAGAGCGACGCTGAGATGCCAATACAGTTATCGGCGAGAGAGCGATCGGCAAAGTACATCCGTGATATGTAATGAGGCCGGGAACTGGGATCCAGAACCTATACGATGTGTTGCAGGTCCGATCACAATAAATATTTATTCTAACGGTACTCAGCTGTCGATACAGACCGTTTCAGACACAAGTAACGCTACGGTTGTCGAGATTTCGGGTAACAAAATTATTATAAACACGAATGGCGGAGATCAAAATTATCCGGAAATAGATATTAGAATACCGAGATCAAATGGCGATACAGAAAAGTCTTGGGTGTGGTCTTGAAAAATGTGAAATGATATGTAACACTTGTGTACATGTGTTTATACTTTTTAGTTTATAATCGTGCCGTACGAAAGACGTCTCGACACAAAGTTACTATTTACATACACATTGAGATAATTCACACATTTCTTTTTCCTGTGTAATTAAACACATCTTCGTTACAACTCTTAAATACCTCTTCATGAAAGCTTTAATAAAGTAGTATTGAGGAACATGATTTATTTATTTCTTAGCATTAGGTCAGTTATGTACAAATTTATATATATGTTTGTTTACAGTTATATATACATACAAATTATTTATACTGAATCAAACAAAGTATATGTAATAAATTTTTACAAAACTTTTTTTTTACATATTCGAACTCAATCTCTCTCTTTCCCATCCCATTGCTCGCGATGACGCGCGATATAGTTCTAATTGTTATTGTGAATTATCTCTACTGTTTGACCGTCTTTCCCTATCTCATCGCAACGAGACAAATTTTCCAATGAAAATATTTGTTGTAGCGTGCGGCACACTGCCTGCCAAAAACGTGCCGCTTATTTTCGGCGGTTACCTGCCTAATATCACGGATTTCCCGTGGCACGCTTCTTTGTACCGCGGTGCATCGAAGGCATACTCTTGCGGAGCATCCATCATCAAAGAGAATCTCTTAATAACGGCAGCCCATTGTGTGTACAGCGAGCAGGACAAACGACCAATTAGTCCTACCGAGATTCACATAATGACAGGAAACCTCTTTAGAGATTACGACTTTCCTCACGATGAAAGCATCGTTCAAAAGAGACAGGTGTTTTAATGGACATATAATGTAACATATGCTAATCCATACGCTCTCAGTTCTAAATGTTCAAATGTCTTTTTTTGCAGGTGAAAAATATTTACATGTGCTTTTACATAGGATCGAGAGGTAATTACGCATCGGACATCGCAATATTAGAGACTGACAGGCCGTTTGAATTGTCGGCTTATCTGGTTCCTATATGCATCGATTTGTTCAATGACTTGCCCGTGATAAAACAAGGCAATATAGGAAGGGTTCCGGGATTCGGTAGACCATCGGCAACTAGTAACTCCAGCGGGATCTTGCAGGCGCTGGGGGTCCCGTATGTTTCGATCGACCAGTGTAGGTCTGCGGCGCAAAATGCCGATACAGAACAGTATGTTATTCCACATGACAAGTTCTGTGCGGGTTACACGAACGGTCAGTAAAAACAAAAAAGAGAAAAAAGACACGACTGATATCGCATAACAGTTTTTATAAATTGCAAATTATACAAATATTTCAGGTTCCTCCGCCTGTGACGGTGACAGCGGCAGTGGATTAGTGTTTCCTATGAATGATTTGTGGTATCTTCAAGGTGTTGTTAGCTCCTCTCTCGGTTCGATACAAGAAGGAGCGGTCATTCGTTGTAACAACAATTTGTATACCATATTTACAAGAGTATCCAGCCACGTTTCGTTTATACACAATGTAATGTTAAAATTAGAAAGAAGACAGCAACCCACGTGCACAGACAGAGTACTCAACAGTTTTAAGTAACATATGTATAATAATAATAATTAAAAAAAAAAAAAACATTGTTTTCAATTTGCTAACAAAATATACTATTGATCTTCGAATTGAAAAGAAGACTGTTAACTTCGTGCCATATTCGTACTGCTGATAATTATTTGTATTGACAGTGCAATTGTATGTGATTGCAATTTTGTTGAATGGAATACCCGAAGAGATTTAAAAACAAGTTTTTTCTCAAGTATATGTGACAAAGATTGAGTCTCATTCTCGACAATGTATTTCCTCACTTTATCATTAACTTAATCATTAACTTTATCATTACTTAGAGCTCAATACACACACAAAAAAATTAAAACAAAAAAAAATAAAACTTACTAATATAAGAAGATAAAGACAGTGCAAGACTAAATATAAATCATTTAATTATAATTTTAATTACGCTTAGTCACTTTGATAAAAATTTTCACCTAACTTTTATATGTATGTACATGCGCTTGTTTAAACATGGTTCTTATTATATAATATAGTTGCTGTAAGCTATTTTCAAAAAAAGAGAGCACACACGAAATAAAATCAAATTTTCAATTATCATGGTAAGTTTAAATAAAGATATTACCGAAATATTGTTGTTGCAACTCACGATAACTCGACCTTCTTTAACGACTTGTCTTTACGAGATGGCACAGTTACATTTGTATTGGAAGAAACTAAACCTATAAACAACATTCTTGATTAGTTTATATTAAGTGTAATCGTATAACAATAAATACATTTCTTCTGAAGATAATTTTACCATCCATATGCAAGTCCTTCAATCGTTGCTCCAAGTCTTCAAATTCTGATTCTGTAGTAGCAAGCAAAGTTTCGTCATCTTCCTTCAACAGTTCCGCTAATTCGTTTTCTAATTCAGCATCAGACTCGTTATTGGTCAGTGTTTCCGATAAAATCGACTCTCTCTCTTTGTTCTCTAGTAAAGCCTATAATTAACGAAGAAGATATAGTGTTTCTCTTGATGCTATAAATGTATAAAAAAATGCGCAATATGCTATCTTGTTTACCTCATTTATTTCATCCATGACATCTCTGACGTCGTATTCCGTTAATCCATCTTTTCCCATTGTCTTTAATACGTCAGATCCAGTTTTGTAAGCTGAGAATACAGCCGAATTAGAATGCGCATCTTCGATGTTGGTGATAAGAGCACGCAAATTCGCGAGAGCTTGCGCACGTTTCTCTATTGTCTTTTCTAATTCCACCTTTCTTCTCAAATGCGTCTTTGCCACTTGACGCAGCTCTTTCCCCAAGTACAACTTGACTTCCTTAAGTACATTGAGTTTCTCTTTCTCCAGAAGTTCTATTTCTTTAATCAATTTGTTCTCTTGCTTCATTAGATTGTACATCCCTTCTTCCACTTGAGTAATTTCATTTATCGTTTGTGTGGAAAGTTTAACCAGCAATTCGCTACTCGAATCCTCAGAACTTTTCTTTAAAATCGCTTTCCTTTTCTGTCTCAACAACTCCAGTGCCAATTTCACTGAATTCTCAGAGATCTGCTGTTTTGTTTTGCTGTTACAATGTTCTATTATATCCGAGATCGGATACAAAACATTATTATTTTTAACTTCGGCAAGAGAGAGAATAATATCGCTCAATTCTTGCACAATACGCAAATGTACATATCTCACTTCTAAGCCATTTGTATTCTGACCCACTACATAATTCCTTACTTTAGAAAACGACCAGCTAATTGGTTTCTTTACGAATATATTAACTGACCATGCAGTCCATGTTTCACATGGTTCTTTAAAAAAATCAGTCTCTTGAATTATCTCATTATTCCTGTAAAACAAAATGTGAAATTTATGCGTCACAGAATATGTAGAAGAAAAAAATTTTTTTTTAAAAAAACCTGGTCTAACGAATATAACATTACCTAAGAAGTTCTTCAATCACAGTAGTCAGGCAAACAGGTGTACAGCCTTTCCTTTTAAACGCTTGATTTAAATCGACAATAGAGAAACTGCATTGCATAGAGTGCTTCAACCACTCATATATCAAGTTATGCCAGAATTTATACTTGGAGATCCAATCCTGTGGATTTGCGGATTTACTGCGAAACGGTGAAAACAACGCGCTTATTCGTTCTTCTTGATTCCAACAATCCGGAAGTTTTTCTGGTGGTAGTGGCGAATTGCCACTGAAGCTGTCATTAGCCATTGAAAAATCTGCACACAAAGAATAAAAGTTTATTCCGTTCCGTTTCTAAAAGTGATCACTTAACCAACTAACTATAGACTACTTAACTAACTATAAATATCTACCTAATTCTTCTTGGAAAAAAAAAAACAAAACTGGTTTAATTGTGCAAAGGTGTCGGCGAGTGTAGATGGTTGTCACTGAGAGAACTCAAAGCAAGATTGTTCCACTTTTGTTCCAATTCTTTCAGTGTCATGTGCGAGTCACCGTTGTCGCTCTCGGGATCAGGCAGTTCAGCTACTGGTGTCGAGATGTCATCGATAGGCAAGCGCTCTTTACGCCAGCCCTCGTCAATTACGTCTATCAACCTGCCATCTCCGCACACCTGACTGTCCATTATCTATGTACCAATTGACACTCTTAATACAGACTCAATAAAGCATCGTTACACACTACCATGCGACAATTTACTGTTTCGCGTATCGAATCTTTGAATAAACGAAAGAGAATTTAGAACAGCACAAACATCGAGACGCGTAGCGCAGAGGTCATCTTCATCGACTGAGGCTGCGTTCACATAGCTCGCTTTGTTGTTGCAAAACAATGACGAGTTATGAGTTTTGTCTTGTTAACACTCGACGTTGATTTGATGATTCAAAAAATAAGAGCCAATCAAGAGAAACCGGATGGATGAAAACTCGTCCGTCTCCCCTATCAGAAAGCCCCCTCACTTCACTGCCATTGGCTGTCAGCGAATGTTCCGCCAATCCCACATGCAACGCTATCCTTACTTTGCTCGCTTTTCTTCCCCTATGCGCTGTAGGATACTCTTCTTTACGTAGAAAAATTGGTAGTCAGTTCTTTGATTGAGCTATATTTGCACCAAACCACCAACACGTGGAAAGGTCAGTTTCACATTTTCATGCGATAATAAAACGAATTAATACAGTGTTCTTTAAAGAAACATGTGATTACAGATACAATGGCGAGCAACAAACCTATAAATATGAAACGCCAAGCTACTGATCCTATGGAGGTACTACATATTAGGTTATATTCGTATATAATCCTTCACGGATAGACATAAGTTTCAGCGCTTCTATCTTCGTAACTATTAGAGATCTTTTCAATTTGTTTCTCTTTTATTTTTTGATCGATGCAGAATTGTTCGAACTTTCGATTCAGACAAACGAAATTCAAAACTTGATTTTTCGCGGAGATGTTTGACTTTAAAGTCGCAGACGCAGGCTGTCCGACTCGTAGGCCATTTTTGAAGTCTGTCCGTGAAGGGATAAAAAGACGAATAAATTTTGAAATGTATAAAAGTATTGTACTTATATTTTAGGTAGAAGTGGTTAATGGTAAAGAAGAAAAGACTATGATTTATTCAGCTAGGAAAAAAGCAAAAAAGCACGATGGAGAATTCAGAAAGGTAATATAACAAATTTAAAGCAGTAAAATTTATAAATTTTATGTATAATTACAAAAACAAATTTTTAAGCATTTATAATTCTTTTTACACAGGTACCAGTACCAGCACATAGATATTCACCTTTGAAAGAAAATTGGACAAAGATATTCACACCTATTGTTGATTATCTGAAGTTGCAAGTGCGTTTCAACTTAAAGAGCAGAAACGTTGAGATCAGAACATCACCTGAGACTACAGATATTGGAAATCTCCAGAAAGCAGCTGATTTTGTAAAAGCGTTTGTTTGCGGCTTTGAGGTGGAAGATGCTCTAGCTCTGTTACGTTTGGACGATCTTTTTATAGAGACGTTTGATATACAAGATGTCAGACAACAGCTCAAGGGTGACCATCAGTCCAGAGCAATCGGAAGATTAGCGGGCAAAGGCGGAAGAACCAAATTCACCATTGAGAACGTGACGAAAACTAGAATTGTTCTTGCGGACACCAGAATTCATATTCTTGGTTCTCATCAGAATATACAATTGGCCCGAAGAGCAATATGTAATTTAATTCTAGGCAGTCCGCCTTCCAAGGTTTACGGACACTTGAGAGGCATAGCTAGTAAAATGTGCCACCAATTTTAAAAATTTACGCGCGTACATATCCATGTGTATCTGTAAATATATTTTGTACATATATTAATATATCTGTAACGGTATTCTGTAATATTACTCAGAATAATATTTGCGGACGGTAAACAGATATTAATATTTACAATAAATAACAAATGGTATTCCATTTTTTGCCTTTTCTCATAAGATTGATAAGTGTTGTATATTACTTGATATTTTCACTACCATTCCCTTTTTTGTCACACCATTTAGTCTTTGTATTGTAACATATTTGCGGATAATTTAGATTTCCACCATTTGTGTACAATAATTTTTTTAATTTATAAGCTCGATGAGCGTATTTTTTCTTTAAAACAGCTTACTGCGAGATTAAGTATTGTTAAATATTCCGTGCTGCACAGTGAATATCACAGCACGCAGCCATAGATGTGCATGTAGCATACACACCGACAAACCGCTCGTGGACTTGGCTACGTAGTTGCTAATGTGCACCACCCTGGACATAGCGCTAGCCGACAGAGCGGAAAAGCGGTAACAGAAAATGTGACCGCTCTCCTCTCAGTCTTCTTTCGGATTAAAACTGTGGTGTATTAACAGTACAAGGGAATTTCCGGAAAAGCGCTGTCGTTTTAGAGTTAAAATTCATTGAAAAACTTGCCGATTCCATCTGTTTCGCTTGATCTCTCGGAGATTCCACAGTCATAATGCACAAATATTCCTCAGCGGGAAAAAGTTTACATGCGATTTCCGCGATACTGAACCAAGCGAAAAATCGAAACAATTGTTTTTGCGCGTAAATCGCGCGAATATAATGGCGACGCCGACCAACAGCAACGGTAACCTAGTCGACGAGTTCGAAGAAGCGTTTCAGGTAAGATATGATAAAACACAGATTGATTTGGCACGTGGAATTTCATTTGAATTGTAAGTTGACATGATTGATAAATCGCGTTCTTTACACATGTAGGTATAGGACAATAAATACATTTAGTTTGATGTTCTCCCTGGTTTATATATGCCATTTATTAATTTCTAGCAATGTTTGAGCATACTGATAAAGGACGAAGGATTAGGAAACAATGGGACTGGCGCATCTGGTGGTTTGACTGTGGATAAAGATGAGGGTCGCGTAGAAATAGAGCAAGCCACAATGAGATTTGTTGATCTTGCCAGACAAATGGAAGCTTTTTTTCTGCAGAAGAGATTTTTGCTGTCTGCGCTGAAGCCTGAACTGGTGATCAAGGAAGAGATCTCTGACCTGAAGACGGAATTGACTCGCAAAGAAGAGCTTATAAAAAGGCACAATGAGAAAATCGCGGTCTGGCAAAATATGTTGTCGGATTTGCAGGGATGGGCACAGTCGCCTGCGCAAGGTCCATCGGCTAGTGGTAAGCAAATTTTAAATCTCCCATCAAAACAGGACATTTAATAATGTCAACTGTTGCTGAGATACCAGGGCTCTCTGGTGGAAATCAAAGCGGGCAGAATCAGCAAGCGGCGAGCGGCGGAAACGCTTCGATCCAGCAGCAGCAACAACTACTTCAGCATCAACAACAACTGCAGCAGCAATTGCAGCAACAGCAACAACAGCACTCGCAGCTGCAGCAGCAGCTGCAGCATCCATTGCAACAACAGGTATTTAAGTAACATCATTAAAAAGTTATGTTTAAAAAGTTCTTTAATGGGGCACAAACATTAACAACTCTCTAAATCAGGTGCGAAAGAAACGAGCATACAGTGTGGAGGAGTAAAGAATGGAAAGTACAATTGGACAGACACATAAAAAAGTATCTTTTCAGTTTTTAATATAGAAGAAACAAAGAAGCGTGAGAGAATAAGACTTAAAAACAACTTGTTTTATCTTTGTACAGAATAAAAAGAATGCAACAGATTTTTGCCAACACACACACACACACACACACACACACACACACACACACACACACACACACACACACACACACACACACACATACACTCACCCACCCACACACACACACACACACATTACATGGTTACATTACGCGATTTATTTGCTATTTTTTTACTATAAAATATATTTATTGTTACGCTATCCGTTTTTCTGTTGTTTATTACATTTGTTTGAGATGCGCGATAACAAATTTGCATAATACGTGCAAAAACGTATATCTGTGTGTACGAACGAGAGAGAGCGTGCGCTTGAAGACTTTTATGGGACAGAGAGAAAATTTTTATAATTGTTAAGTAAACTCTTTCTTTGGAAATGACTGAAATACTTACCAAAATAACTTAAAGAAAGTTGCTGTTTTTATCGAACAGTCACTGAGGAAATGACACACTCGAGCCGCATAAGAAAAATGACTACAATGATATTGTATATGATATCACAGTGCCTTATATAATTCCTATCCAAACTTATATACAACAAACTATATGTATACAATACGACGACTATTTAAAGGAAAAACAGATTATAAAGTGCTTTTACGATTAACTCTGCGATATAGAAAATTTATATACAAAGACACATATATAAATAGTACTTCATTTTACGAAGAAAGTATCGAAGGATTAAATTGTGTGTGCAAAAAACGCTGTTGTAAAACGGTGCCAAAACAATAAATACGAAAACATGTACAAATACTCAACTAAAAAAAAAAAGAAAAAAAATAAAGAAAAAAAAAAGAGAACGTGTAAATCTCTTCTACCGCAATATAACTAAAGCTTAGGAGTATATTTATAATCGTTACACACATACACATACACTATATATACATACTTCACGTTAACGCGAAAGTTTAGTAATCATCTTTGCTGCATTTAAGAGCAGATTTCTCGATCTATCATGTGTACAACCAAGGGATATTTTTTTATATCTTTTCTTATATATGAGCACACAGTGTATTTCTTTGCGCCATATATTTCTGCAGTTGCAAAAACATATAATATGTGGTCACAAGATTTTCGCGAGCATAAAAAAAAAAAAAAAAAAACCGATCACCTCTGCATGTAGATATTATGTATGCATGCGCATCGAGAGTATACGGTTTCGGCGGTAAAATCGGTGTGAATCGAAATTGTGTTACATTTGTACATAGAAGAATAATTCGTCGTCACAAGAGTTCCTCCTGCAAAAAAATAGTTTCATGCAAAACATTTTCTTCGCGCGAATAAAGAACTTATATTTCTCTACATATTTAGATGTGATAAAATGAACATATATATATATATATATTGTAGAGTTTAAATTTTAAGTTTGCAAGTAACTTTGTAAGAGAGAAGAGCATTATTATATATAGTCGTTTGTGGTTTGGGAAAAATACTGTTTCGCTTATATGTTGCCCTTACTCACAAGTAGATATTTGTTGCGAATAAATATCTCTGTTCATCGCAAAACCACATTGTGCTTTCTTTCATTTCCCTCGCCTATCGTCACATTCCTACGACGGATCCTCCGACGTATTCTCTTTATCATTCGCTTGCTTCACGTTGTCTGTCTCTCTGATCATACTTGTGCATGCACGTAAAACATATTTCTGATTCGGCTCTGTCTTGAAAAGGAGAGAAAAATTTATAGGCCCGCAGAAAAAACATAAATATGAAGTAAAAGCTTTATATCTGATTTTCGTTCAGTGGTCGTATATATGTATCAAGGGGGGATACACATGTTCTTGTCGCATGTCCTTTACGTTATGTGCAGTCCTCACTTGATGTGCCTTTGCAGGTGCAACAGGGTTCAGGTGGTCCGCCAACGTCGGGCCTTCAGGGAGTCGGGGTGCCCGTCAGCCAGCAGGGTATGTTTATGGCACAGGGCGGTGTGGGTGTCGCCGGTGGCAGAGCTGCCGGTTTCCCCGTTGGCAGTATGGGAAGCAGCGCCTTACAGGGGCCGCTGGCTTTCCTGGAAAAGACAACGAGCAACATAGGGATGCCAGAGAGGCGGAGTTGACGCGGAAGGGGGAGGGGCCGGGGCAGGGGTCGTGGAAGAGGCCGAGGTAGAGGAAGAGGCGGCGGTACCAGCGGTCTACCGCCGCCGCCACCGCTTCTCGATCACTCAGACCCATCGTCCTACGCTGCTGCCGCCGCAGTCGCAGCCGCTGCGGCGGCGCCCCTTCCCTCTCCGCAACAGCAGCCTCCTCCGCCTTGCACGTGAATGTAGTGTTTTTGAACATTTTTAAATTTATTTTCGTGACGCGGAAGAAAAGAAACTACTGTGTAGCGATCGCGAGCAGGTGAACACATACTCGGTTGTTACGGAGTGTGTGTTTGTACTCTTCGAAATATGCTGCACACCGATGATGCCACACTGTAACGGCTGAAACTCAAGATGATTACAATGTGGACAAATATCCTTGATAACTTACTGAGATCTTAGTGTGCGAACGCAGCGTTCTAAGTGCCAGTTTTATTGTGATTCGATTTTGATTTGACAATACAGTGAATATTGTGTTCTTAGTGAAACTTCTGTATGCTACAGATGAACGTTTTAGTTTCGTAATGTTCACTAGTCGCGAGAATTGTAAGACGGCGAGCTTACGCAGACCGAGTAAAATTCCAATGTAGAATGTAAGAAGCGACAATTTTTTTAATATATAAAGGAAGATGAACAAATGTTCGAAAATTGTATATAACGGTTAGTATATGTAATGCGAACATAACACGCGATGACCACTTTTGCTCGTATGTGTAGAGATAAGAATGCGAAGAATATTCCTATTTCTTTATACCGCATTATATTCCACAAGATCAATTTTTCTGAGAGAAAATTCGTCAACATTTTTATAAAAACCGCGTTTAATGCAGTGCCTTTGATGTACTGTCCGTGCGATATATCAATAAAAATTGTACATTCATCGAAAATGATGTACTGTGCAAAATATCAAAATGTGTGACGCATATTGTTGATCACGTCAGAACTAGTACAAGCATCTATCAGTCCTGCAACACAGTTTTCCTTTAAAATCAAACTTCATTGACTTCGTGACAAGATGCTTATACTATTTGCGATAGGTTTTAGATTCGATGTATTGATGTAAACACAAATGATATACAACAGCTACATTCTGTACAATATTATACTGTATAATATGATTTATTAATTAAAAAACATTTTCTTAACTTTTTCGCTATTTGCTACTATTAATATCCTGATCGTAAAAATAATAAATTGGTCTCGAAAGTATTTACCACAAAAGAAAAAGTTAGTCTTTACACACAAAGATAAACCTGACTGTACAAAATTACAAAGTTGTACAAACATTTTGATCAATTCCTGAAGAAGCGTCGTTTTTATATAGGGGAATGGTGTCTAAGAGAGAGAAAATGTTTAATAAGATTTTCTTTGTAGTAGACAAATAAAAAAGAGAATTCAGAGAGAAATATACAAAAAAAAAAAAAGCTCTTATCTATTACTTAATGTCGAATGAGTTTGTCAAAAAAGCTGGGAGTATAAATCACTTCTCTCTCTTTTTTTCTGTAAAGAGAATACTAATAAGAAGATACTTATTGTAAGTTAAAAAAGAAAAACGCAGGATTATATAACTAAATTCTTTTTTTAGAAGAAACGTTTAAAGAGAGAAAAAAAGAAATTGTAAGTCCGGTCATAGGAGCCGTTCGCAGAATGTTGTGCGGAACATTGTCCTGCGAACGGCTTTTATGACCGGACTTACAATTTCTTAGTTTAGAAATTCCGGAGCCCGAAGATGTATTCTTCATTTCTTAATTTGTTAAAAAAAGAAATATCTAAATTTAACAAAGTAAAACTACTTGAAAAAATAAGAAAAGTGCGAATTTTCATTTAAACGCTACAAGACATACTCTATGTTAGACATGTTGTATGTATACATATTATTTGTATGTTATTGTTTCTGCGCTCACGTCTACTGTAAATATATAAAAAAGTGGTAACTTCTTAAGAGATATAGGCAGTGTCTAATATGGTGAGGTACTTTTTTCGTGTGATCCGGAAGATGGGATAACAATTCGTAAGACACAGAATAATATGTAAAACACAGCCGTGAGAAGATAAGCGTATAAATTAAAATACAGCATTTTCTTATTCTTTCACTAACTTCTCTACTTTGTACCTTAAAAAAAAAAAATTATTCTCTCGAGAATATCTAACGTAGTCCTCTCCATATTAGGCGCGATTCCCCTATATATATAACATGTATATCTCTATATATACATATCTTTTTATGTGTAGATTTTTATGTACGTATATAAAATTATACAAAGGACCCGACTGAGAGGTTTGCATGTTGCGCAAAATGACCTGGCTGGCTTTAAGACAGAGTCTGCAGGAATTGTATAAGCGTACGTGTCGGACGCCCGGTCATTCCGGCTGGGATGTATGGTAACTCGTCGTGGGCAGGACCCATGACACCCGCGATATCCAGATGCATCCACGGTGTGTCCTTGGGAACAAACTCTCTCAAGAAGGCAGCGGCGGTGCAGGAACCACCGCCCTTGCACTTCGCGATATTGTTTAAATCTGCTCCCTTGACTTTTTCTGAAAAATATTCGATTTCATAGATTTGGAATGCAGACGATACATACATATATATACGCCAAATATTGAAAACGGTCTGTACTAAAAAACAAATGCTTAGTCAAGGTAAACATTGAGAAAGAATGCTTACTCGTCACTTCGTCGGTGAAGTGCTTCCACAGAGGTAATCTCCATACTCGATCGCCGGTTACCGTGCCGGCATTTCTCAAAGTTTCAAAAAGGTTACCGTCGTTAGTGAAAACTCCGGTCGCGGAGTTGGATAAAGCTACTCTCATGGCACCGGTTAATGTAGCGACATCCACGACAAATCTGTTTGTAAAGAAATTCGCGAAATGGTTCAATATTTTTGAACAATTCATATTTGAAATAGAATAAAAATTGAGTAATTGAAATAGCAATGATATTAGATACACGAAGCTACCTTGGATTAAATTCCTGAGCGTAGCACAGAGCGTCTGCAAGAATGAGTCTGCCCTCAGCGTCGGTGTTGTCGACGATAATAGTCTTGCCGTTCATCGCTCGTACCAAATCACCCGGCTTCGTGGCGTGTCCGGACGGCAAGTTTTCCGTGAGCGGGATCAACCCGACAATGTTCTTCTTCAACTTAAGCTCGGCCGCGGCTCGAATAGTAGCGGCTACACAGGCAGCGCCGCTCATATCGGCACGCATTTCATCCATTTCCGACGACGGCTGTCCGAGCGAGCAATTGTTCTCAAGTGTTTCATTCTTTTTCTTTTTTTTACGTCGCCCAGCAAAAGAAACTTACCTTAAGACTGATGCCACCAGCGTCGAAGGTGACTCCCTTTCCAACAAGCGTCACCGGCGACTCATTCGAATTATCAGCTCCTTTATAACTGATCTCGAGGAACTTGGGTGGTTCCTCACTACCTCGCGCTACACTAAGAAACGAACCCATGCCTTTCTTCTCCGCCCAGTCCTTCTCGTGCACCTGAACGGTGACTCCCAGTTGCGTCAATACCTCGGAAACTCGCTGCGAGAATATCGTAGGCGTCATCAGATTCGCGGGTGTGTCTGCGAGCTCGCGAGCCCAATTCTGAGCCTGGGCTTTGATGAGACCTACTCGCCATTCCGCTCTAAAAAAAAAAAAAAGAAAAATACAAGATTGCGGATTTATGCGATTAAAACTAGCTTTTTTATCATAACAGATTTTGTAACAGTAAATGACGATTTAAAAACTCACTGTCCGTTTTCTCCGTACAGAGAAATCTTTGGTAACTTTTTCTTCTTCTCTTCGTTCTTACACCCTTGATAAAGCCACGTGGCTAAACCAGCTCCCTCAGCGGCGGCTTCCGCGTCTCCCAACGTTTCCAGCTGGATATCTTTTATATCGACGTCGTCCAGTGCACGGCACCCCGCTGAAATAATTTTACAATAAAAAAACTTCTGCTTTCATGTACACAAATCGTGACATGTAAATTTTTTTAATTACCTGCTGCAGCAGCGCGCACACTCTCCTTTCCCTCGTGGATTTCCTCGAGCACGTTAATACCGAGACCTTGCTTTCCCAGACCGACTACAACGACTCCGTTAAAATCCTTTTCATCCAAACCCCAAAATATTCTAGCTTGACCCTTTGGAATCTTTGGTCCCGCTCTGTGTGGCGTAAACATATTCATTCGAAATCAATTAGTTAGAAGCATCGTGATTGTGACTATGGGAGAGAGAGAGGAGAAGAAACATGCAATATAGTAGTAAAGCACACAGAAGACAAATTTGCAGACACAAATTCATAGATTTATTTAATTACAATAAAATCTAGGCAATTTTTTTCTTTTGACACTCATCATATACGCGATATGGTATATATAATTTGCAATTTTTTAAAATACATTCTAAAAATATACTATTTTTACTCTAGAATAATTCTTTTTTTTTTTTATCCAGAGTGGCATTACATATCGGTGTGTGTGTGTGTGTGTGTTTGTAGTCACTCTCTCTTCAGAGATTTGTTTTCTTAGTAATACGTAATAATTCACAACTGCTATTTCTTATCTAAAGTACCGGCGCCGATACGTATTACAGATAGTCGCTTCACACGTTTCGGCCTTCTCTAACAAGTATTTGAATTTATGCCGTAAAAGTTTTACGAACACAGTTGTTTACAACCTATAAGTGAGAGTTTTCTACTTAAGTTATTATACACTTGTGATTTACATTAACGAATCTCAGTTTCTTTTATATACAGCAATTTTATGTCAGCAATAATATGACTGTCATGGGGTTTCGTTTGTACAATAAAGTATATAACTTAAAAACAGACTTTTTTTACACACAGATAATTGATTTCAATGAACGAGAAACAATATACCAAATTTCATGTATCAGAAATTTAAACGATTATAACAAATATTTTAACATATTATTTAATGCACTAGACTTTATGGATAAAAAAAAAAAACTTAAATAATTAAATATCTAGTTTTTATTTTTACCCCAACATTTGTATCACTTTTTCTATATTTGCCTTTTTGTATAGTTTGGCACATTAAGATTTTTTTTTTATTATATTGCTTAGAATAATAGCTGTGTTGCTTTAATAATACAAGAGAACACATTTGTTTTTAATTACGCTCAATTAGGCTGAATGTAACATCAACTAACTTTTTACTATAATTTTTATAAAAACGAATAATTAGTATCCTTTACATGCAGCAGACAAAAACAGCTGCACAAATCAGTATGTTTTAAACGAAAGAACACGCGCTATCTACACGCACAAATTATCATCGTACATTTGTTTGTGAAAGAATGATTACGCTTTTTATCTACGGTTTTGTGTGTGTGTGTTTATAAGAATCCGTGCAACCGTGATATTAGCTCGGTACAAGATTTCACTGCTAACCAATCATTAAAAAATTGAGATTTCTGCATACTGGTATTAACTAAAAAGAGTATACATACACATTGGTAATGTGCCTCAGATATACTTGCACACATACATACGCGCATACATTCATGCGAAAAGTTCAATATATGTCGTATAATATTATATATATAGATTATATATATAATATTATATATATATATATTTGTATAATAATATTATATATAATATATGATTATATATATATAATATTATATATTTATATATATTGCATAATAATTTGAGAAATATACATATATTACACTTATAATCATGTCTAAAAATATATATATGTATATATATATATATATCTGTGCAGATATAAGATGTTAAGTATCAGTGTAGCACAACAACGTTGCGAAAGGTATTCACAAATTATTAAATGCGGCAACTTGTATAACAATTGTTGCAACAATACACAAGCGTGTGTGTATTGCGCTTGTTTAAATTATATTAGAATATTTTAAATCGGATTATAGAAGATAAATTCAACCAAGTGTTATTGTTAATAATGTAAAACTACTGACAGCCAATTTCCTCTAATCAATATTTACACACAATTTACACGCTAGATCCGGAGAAAACGTTTCTCCAGATGTATTTGAGCTTTGATCGACCTCCACTTACAATAATATTAGTTGATAGCGCAATTTCAGTGTCGTTCGATTTTATACATAGATTTCGCATCGTAATAAAAATCATCTTTGTTACATCTTTGTTATATATGTAACAAGATTATTTAGAATAATATCGTCATATTTCTCGTTGTTATTTTTGACGAGAACGAAGACGTTGGCAACGAGATGACGATATCTGTGTTATCTCTCGTATCACTCGAATCGCGTTTTCTTCGCCTTGGAGATTAAAACGAACGCTGCATTCGGGGAGCGCACTATCTGCTTTATCGCATCATTCTATCTTTATCGCTCATTAGATATGAAATAAAGATAGAATAACGCAATAGAGCGTGCTCCTTGAACGCCTATACATCAAGGTGCGACATTTGAATAGCATCAATTAGGACTCGATTTCGTCGTCTTCGATTGCGCACATTCGTATGCGGTACATCGTCTTCGTGAACAGATCGGTGGTACTCTCGGTTGTCACGTACCAACGACGTTGTTACGCATGATGGACGACGAGGGCCAAACTTGCATTCGTTCGCTATCAAACCACGGTTGTTCGTCGGCGCTTACAATCGAAAGTAAACACGACGCAAATCACGATCCTTCGATAACTATGAGACTGCAAAATTTGCACTTGATGTTGAAGAAGCGCGATAATAGAGCAACAAAACAAAGTGCGTTGTACCTAACGACGACGAGAAAGAAATTGACGGGCGCGAAACAACGACGGCGTAACGAACAAAAAGGAGAGAACACCGAAAATCCGAGAAATTCCGTTTAAATTAGTCATAAGACAAAAAAGTTGTAAAACATAAAGGATCTAAAAAGCACTGAGAATACAAACAGAGATATTATATACAATGTCACAATGTGCCTTGACGTGTATATGATTGTTGCATAAGTACATGTAATTGTACTTCATCTCTTATCCGAAGTAGAAAATTTCTCTGCAAATTTTGCAATTTTATGTTCTACGTCCTCTCTATCCTATTTAGACAGTTTTTAATTTAATATTGATTATGCGCTTTACTCTCATAATTCTATTTCAGTGTTTATATTCTATGCAATTATCTCTCAAACTAGTTCTAATATTTTGATAATGCCTTGAGAGTTAGCGGCCACCACAACATTGGACATTTGTCTCCAGCATACGGCCGACACGAACTCATTCAGATCTTCGTCTCTTCTGTCCTGTAGCTCCAATATGCTTCGCACAGCGTCAAATTTGTACGAAAACAACTGCTTTGTCAGTCCTTTGTAATACACGTACAATGCATTATTTTCCGACCCACAGGCGACGTAATCGCCGTCGGTCGCGAGTCCAACGAAATTTTTCTCATTTACATGTCCCACGAATGATCGCAGACAGAGCGGATTATTTATATTCCACATTTTCAACTGAGAATCCGTGCTTGCCGATACGATCTCCTCTTTATTCAAGAACTTGACGTACGAAACAGCCTTACGATGGCCTTTAAATATACACAACGCCTCCTTCATGTTACGCAGATCATAATAGTGCACACAATGATCCGCGGAACCAAAGGCAAGGTGGCAAGAACTGCGCGGATTAAATTTCACGCAGCACACGTTTGCCTTCGCCTCCAAGGACGCGATGGAATAATCGGTGTTCAAGGCCCACAATTTAACCCGAGCGTCATCAGAACCGGACGCTATCAGTCTGGTGTCCACGTCGTTGAAATCAACGGACCAACATCTTTTCTCATGCTCCTGAAATGCCTTGGTACGCTGACCCGTCGTTGCGTCCCATACTGTCACAGTACCTTCATAATCCGAGGACGCGAGCATACCTTTGTGAAACGAGTTCCACGAGACGCACGAGATCTTCGAACTGGAGATCATCTCGATGCAAGGATAGTGAATGTCAACGGTGTCGCGTATCACGGCATTATAATCGAAAACTTTTATTCGCTTCGTCACGCCAGCGATCGCGAAGAACTCGTTATCCTTGTCAAACTCGATACTTGACACGATCGTGGAGTTATTGAAGAGATCCGAGGAGTAGTTGAGAGTAGCTAGCGGGCGTAGAAAATTATATCGGGAAAATTTGACGAGATTCTCACGAAAGACATCCAAACCGGAACTCGTGCTGTGCAAGCCGCCATGCTGTTGCTGCGTCTCGTTCAGAGTCTGCGATTTCTGCCCGAGTAACAGTTCCTTGCCGCGCGAATCGAAGTAACACTGAACAAAGTCGTCGAAATGAGCGTGCAGCCGTTTTCTACGTACGGCCAGAGTCGACACACCCGCGGGCTGACCGGCACTTGGGGCAAAGCTGTCGTTGCCGCAAGTCGGTGTCTTGTCGCTGGGCTTTACCATATTTGAATCTATTATATCTATAAGACCAAGCATCTCCCGCCTGATAGCCGATACCTGCGCATTATCGTTCTCACTGGCCTTCTTGACATCTTCCACTCGCGGACACTTACTTTGAACATCTTTTAGGATGTTCTCCACTTCTTCCATGTCCCTCTTGATCAGCGCAACCTCTTTCTGTAACTGATTCCTCTGTTCCTCTTTCTGTTGCAGCAAGTGCTTAAGAAATTCGTGCAAGAGCTTGTTCTGTGCCGTGAGGGTCTCAGCTTCAAGCAAGTGTTTTCGTTGCGTCAGCACTTCCAACATCACATTCACATCGGGTAGAGTGAGATTGGCGCTCTCAGCTGCGACGATGCTTCTCAATCCGTCGGATGCTGGCGCTGACAAATCGCTACCCGTCGCTCTGTGCTTACTGTTCTCAGCCGAATGACCCAACTGCGAGAGACCTTTAGTCCTCGTCTTGTATTTGGAAACCAGTTCGTCCAGTAGAAAATTCGGAAAAATGTCCCGCTCGTTCAGTGTAAAACTGCATTTCGGACAACGGTCCTTCATCTCCAAGCTCCTTACAATACAGTGGTGACAGAAAGTATGACCGCAACGCGTGATGTACGCCGTGTCGATAAGATCAAAACAAATCGGACACATATAATCGTTGCTCTTGTCCTCTAACGTTCCGGTCATTCTCTGCAGCACGTTTGTAATCTTACCGACTTTACCACTACCGTCGCCTAATCCACCGCTGCTCCCCGCGCTGCTATCGTTTCCCATATTGCTATGGCCAGAAGTCGACATTACTATTATTCACTCTATTCGATTTCCGTTTGTTTGCGAAGCAGCGACACGGTTAATTGGGACGCATTGAACGGATATCATAAAATTATCCTAACACCTGTCCCGACGTCGCGTTGTCAAACAACGTCACACACACACACACAAATCGAGCAATATTTATATTGTCAATTTACAAAAGCGCGGCGTATATTTTCTCTAGGAATTCCTTGTGCGGAGCGAGTTGCGCTTCATATCATGTGTACAATACCATTTCTCTGTCTAGTCACTCCTGAAACAATGAAAATAATGCCAGTGAGCTCATTGTGTTCGCAAGGGAAAAAAGCTATCGTTTAAGAATTCAAAAATTTTTTGAAAAAACAGAAAAATGTATATTTCATGTACGAATTTCGAGATAAACAAAGGGAAAGCACTTTTGAATGTCAGATATAAAGCTCAGGCAGCATTATAACAATTGTTTCAGGCTGGAAAGATGAATAAAATATTTAAACATATTTTTGTTGTGTTATATCGTACAATGATTAAAAAAAAAAAAAAAAAAAAAAAAAGGATAAAACTTGGCAGAGAGTGTGGCAACAACAATCGCCAATGAGATCTTTCTTTGTCGCATCGTGTGTCTCTGTATCTTGTGGTATTAATGATAAACACTTGTTAAACAAATTACATATAAAAAGTATACATACATATGTGAGAAAACAAAGTTGAGATGTCAGTCGAGATAAGAGGATGGGTTCAATATGGAGAAAACAAATGTTCAGACATGGAGTTAAACATGTGTCCGAAATAGTCATAGCAAAAAAGTCTCGCAAATGTGTTTTTCTTAAACAGCGTCCGAGAGGTAGAGCCATGTCGAGATAAGAATATGCTGTACTCTAACACAGATATATATAAATGATACATGTATATATATAAAAGTATATATATATATATACTGCGATACTATCTCTAAATCACGCAGATGCACATATATAAAAGTCAAGTCAGCAAATTGTAAAACTTTAACGCTTGAGACTTACAGCAGGATGTTATTCAGCAGTTTGCCATTAACGGACTCATTGTACTTGACTGCTGTAGGTGTAAGCGAGACGTTGTTTTCGGTCTCCGATTCGTACACACCGAGTACCAATCCCTTCTGCAAAGAAAAATAGATATAAATATATTATGAATAAGATGCACACACTATCGACTCAATTCTCGGTCGTTAATTCTCGTCTTGATCCTTTGATAAACAAATAAAAATTTTAAAAATGTAATACCATATTGACAATTATTGACTCAACATCGTGACGTTATTGCGCGTGAGAGAAAGGAATGATGCTTCAACAAATAAATATGCACTCGAGGTCGAAATACTTTGGACATGCATACGGCGATACGGTCGCAACGAACGAGAATGCGTTCGCGGATTTTCGCGGAACTCGGCGAAAAATCGCGAGAGCTTCGCCACTTTCATGTGCGACCGTGTCGCGTTAAACGAGATGAAGAAACGGCAAGAAAAACCGATCGCGAAATTACCTTCATGGTCGACAAGCTGGCGAAGAAGCGCAAGTGCGAATTTCTCTGATGCAGTATCTCAGACCTGATAAAAGACAATGCCATAATTCGTTCTCGAACGCATTAAGTGTGATATATATATATATCCTCTGTGCATTGGCTGTGCGTGCGCAGAGTGACGACTCTGATAGGTTGAATTTCGCGTCACGTCACAGTCTAGACTGTGGTCACGTTTTGGCGCGCTTCATGGTGATCGCCGCGCGAATCACCAGCTTGTCGTTGTTGATAAAACGGATCGAGAGACACGCGTGCATGAAACGTGCGTAAACGGAGACGTACTGGATCTGTTTTTATTGAAAACTTAAATACATGTTTCATCACGTAATATCTGTGACGTGTAATAAGATTGTTATTATTTTTTTTAAGGAACAAGTACTTGACATTCGCAAACTTACCGCCGACAATGTTTTTGCCTTACATAGACTATATAACTATTACGTTTATGTTTCAATTTCTGTCACTAGGCAACAAAGGCGCTGTCAATCTCTATTACGACGCCGATTTCTAGATCGGGACAATAGAAAACTATATGCTTCGCAAACAACCGTGATTGGTGGATTCGATCGATAGGATTGGTCGATTCTAATGGAGCAATCGATTTACATAGCAAGTTAGTCGTCGACGGTGAAACGGACCCTAAAATCGCACCATAATACCGACTGCGTTCGGTTTTGCGAATCGGAGCTAGGCGTTGCGAAACCGAACGCAGCAACTATATCACGCACTATCATGCACTATACCATGGTTGATCATGGTATGGGACCACGTAAGTGTGTCGAGGGCCTGTCATGTGTCAAATTATCCATTTCGCATTCGAAAAACGCACATTCCTCATCAGCTTTGTGAACAATTCGACGTGATCGTTTTGGAATCGTTTAAGATATCCGCGCGACAATCGGATAGACTCCATTTTTAAGGCCCAAACTAGTTTCACAAGTGGGAAACGTACTTGGGCCCCGCAGCTGCTTCGGGAATTGGAATGCGAGATCAACATGGAGAAGGTGGCGGATAGATCGATATTGCTCGGTGATGTCACGCACGGTCGCTGACTCGTCCTGTCTTCTGGCATCCTGTTGTGAGTAAATATTGCATAATTAAAAATTAAATAAACGGAACACAGAAAACGTAAGGCCTTGCGTTCTAATTCAGATAAGGCTACGCGAAATTTGAGACTCGCAATAGCCGAGATTTGCGAAAGAAAATATTGCATTTTTTTGCGTACTGTATGTGTGAATATACCGAAGTTTACTTGAAATGTAAAATATTTCTATGGATCTATCTTTGTCAATTTGAAATTGTTTATATTTGTTAATATTCACGTTTATAAATACCATAATAATATAGACTGGAATGATTGAGATCTCACTTATTTTAAATAAAATTAAAAATCTTTGTTTATTTTTATTTTTTTTATAATTAAATATTTAATTAAGTAAAAAGTTTTATCAAAATACGATTTTTGTACATATTAAATATTAATGTTAAACATGTTGTATATATTAATATTAAAAAAGAGTGTAATAAATGGAAAAAAAATATTGCAGAACGGAGCATGGAATGGACGGATCATGCCCGCTTTTCTTTCCCAGTTTTGGGGAGCAGAAGACCGGCTCTGAGCAGGGAGGGGGCTACTCGTCGCAGAAGGTCAGCGTGTATCGGCCAGGTGCGGACGCCATCGATCTGGGCTATCACACTCTCGACAACAATGCCTGCCGCACCGCGTCGTCATCGTCCCTGTCTACTCCGGGCGTGTTGTGCTCGCCGATCCGCCAGCAGCAGCAACAGCAACAACCGCCGCCGCAGCATCATTTGATTCATCATACCGCGGTCAACGACCTGTGTCAGCTCGATGACAATCTGCTGCTGAGAATCTTCAGCTGGCTCGATACCCGTGATCGTTGCGCTCTGGCGCAGACGTGCCGGCGTCTCTGGGAGATCGCGTGGCACCCGGTGCTCTGGCGAGAAGTTGAAGTGCGATATCCGCAAAATGCCACCGCGGCTCTCAACGCGCTCACACGTCGCGGCTGCCACACGTGTATCCGTCGTCTGGTTCTGGAAGGTGCCATCGGGCTGCCCGGTATTTTCGCTCAGTTGCAGTATCTAAATCTAACTTCGTTGGTGCTGCGACACTCGCGTCGTGTCAACGACGCCAATGTCACCACCGTGTTGGACAGCTGCGCTCATCTCAGGGAACTCGATCTAACGGGTTGTCCCAACGTCACCCGTGCCTGCGGTCGCACCACCACTCTGCAGCTGCAGTCGCTCGATCTCAGCGACTGCCACGGGATCGAGGATTCCGGTTTGGTGCTGAGCGTGTCGCGTATGCCGCATCTGGGATGTCTCTATCTGCGTAGATGCGCTCGCATCACCGACGCCAGTCTGGTCGCGATCGCTTCGTATTGCGCGAGTCTGCGTCAGCTGTCGGTGTCGGACTGCGTGAAGGTGACGGATTTCGGAGTGCGCGAGCTGGCGGCGCGCCTCGGCCCGTCACTCCGCTACTTCTCCGTGGGCAAATGCGACCGCGTGTCCGACGCCGGCTTGCTGGTCGTCGCTCGTCACTGCTACAAACTGCGCTATCTGAACGCCCGCGGCTGCGAGGCGCTCAGCGACAGCGCGACCATCGCCTTGGCGCGCGGTTGCCCGCGTATGCGCGCCCTCGACATCGGCAAGTGCGACATCGGCGACGCGACTCTCGAGGCCCTCTCCACCGGCTGTCCCAATCTGAAAAAACTATCCCTGTGCGGATGCGAGAGAGTCACCGACGCCGGCCTCGAAGCGCTGGCCTACTACGTGCGCGGCTTGCGCCAGCTCAACATCGGCGAGTGTTCGAGAGTCACGTGGGTCGGTTACCGCGCTGTCAAACGCTATTGCCGACGTTGCGTCATAGAACATACTAACCCTGGGTTCTCCAGCTGATTCCAACTCGGCCTACCGCCATTGACGGTCTTAATTAGTGATGTGAGGGATTATTTTATAGAAATATACACTCTCTGAGATGATAGAATATTCCATTTCTCAGAATATCCCATCACCTCGCATCACTAGTCTCAAGTGCCAGAATGTAATATAGCAAAAGTGTAGGGAATTTTGTAAACCTAATTTTTTTTAACTCAAGTTTATCGCTCGATAAATATTACTCTTTTTTTTTATATACATATTAGCGGGAAAAAACGATGTAGAGTAAGCTTTATTAATTTGAGTATCGCTTGTAATCTATTTATTAACAAAGTTTATTACTCGCAAATATATAAATTTGTAAAAAGATTTCTTGTTTTCTACGATTGGTTGTACAAAAATTATATATATGTTATATATATATATATATATACGTGTATTTTCCAGTTTCAAAACTCATGTGTGCTATTTATTGTTCTTGTAATTTATTGTAATGACGATGCGACATTAAATATTTTCATATCTCTGTGAAATGTGTAAATTAATTAATTGTGATGTAAGTTTTTATTACGGGAACGTGTGTAAAAAAAAAAAACAAAAAATACAATAAATATATTCCTCTTCTAAAAACAAAGAAAAGTCGAAGTTAAAAAATCTTTTATCAGAAATTTTATCACAAATGCAAAACGATTTCGAACGGAATAAATTAAGTTTAATTCTAGCAAAAAATTCGAGAATGTACACATGTCCGCGTCTTCCTACACCCGACACTTGCATGTCTCTGCATTGTTTCGATAAACGCCTGCGCGAATTTCCTTTGGAAATCCGCGGTAGGAGTGGCGCAGGCTTCAGGGGTGAAATTGCACGGTGGTTGAAAACTGCCGTTATACATCAGTCGTATCTAGGCGGTCACGCTGTTAAGCAGGCCTTCAAATTCGATGTCGCCGTCTGTCGTCGTGTTTCTTCAATATGCGTTGTTTCTGATTATCGCCTTCAAAAATGGTGAGTGAGTGAGAAATGTTACATTTTTTATACTTTGATTTTAATTGATGAAACGTAGTTTTTTCTTTGATTATTATTTAATATTATTATTGTAACATAATGCTGTTGATATATTTCTGAATTAAAAGTAATTATATAAAGTAGAAATTCTTGCAAATTATACAAATTTATACAAAATTTTGATTTTTAAGTAGTTTTTATGCAGCAGAGTTTTACAGATTTAAATGTTTCTCATTTAAAATGTGCGTAATTATTAAAACATTTAATGTGTTAATGCAGATTCAAAGCCGGCACTTTAGGGGACACACACACACACATAGGCGTACTGATTAAAAATATAAATATACTTTCTAATATCTAAATTTAAAAAAACTTGACAGTAACAAGTTTTTTCGTTTAACCTTGAACTTGCTATCGACGTGAAAAATTTGATTAAAACGTGGCTAACGCGAGGGAAGATAACTAGTTTGGTAAACGGAGTTGTTGCTTTTTTTGTGAGATTTTTTTTCATAAAAATTTAATTTATTCCTTCTTTCCCTTCAACAACGTAATTTTTCGGAGGCTGAGAAAAATGTGGATCGTCTCGATAAAAGTTTTTCAAGGTTCTCGGCGGTACCACAAGTGCAACACGTCAAGAACGTTTGTTTAGATATTGTCGGGCATCAAAGCTCCGTTATAACTTTTGTTCGTCGCGGCTACACACCGCTGATATCAAAGACGTCTGCGATGTAAATTAGTGTGACGCGATCAAATTGTCAAGGCCGCAATGACGTTAAATTGTGAGCCATTTTTAGAAAAGTGTCCTCGACCATCGCGGTCATTTTGTCAGTTTTGTGATCTCTCGCGACCTCGAGAGAATCAAAGAAATTTCTCGTGGACAATTCTGATGATTTTGCAATATTCGCGAAATTTACACGAAGAGAAAATATTTTTAATTCAAACAAGATCGACAATTAAATCATTGAGAGAGAATTTTTGCGCCTGAGATTTCGCTCGACACGTGTCTTAAGCTGAACCTCGTTACGGTGTGTTTGCGACGTATATAGGTAGTAATGTAAACGTTTGCGAATCAGTCGCCATTCAAGGGACCATCAGATGCCTCCTCTTTGCTATCAAATTCGGTGATCGGAACACCGTTGGCATTTGCATATTCACCGTCGTGGAATTCAGGCTCAAAATTAGCAAATTGGTTCATATTTTTGCAGCATTTTAGCAGAATTTTAATTTTTCTATAAACACTATTCTTTCTCTTTTGTCAAAATATTTGTGTAAAATATTTACACGATTGTGCGCAAAAAGTTAAACTGTTTCACGAGAAAATAATAAAAAATACTTTCCGAGTATCTTATATTTTCACGATATATACATGTATTGTGCGAGATTTAGCTTTTGCCGAAGATATCTCGCTAGAAATGTATCTTCATATCACAGAGAGGAGAGAAGGCAAGAAGTAATCTCTAGATGGAGAGATGTCTTCGCACAGAAAGAACCGTTTTGCGCGAAGAAATTCAACGTCAGTCAGTTAAATCCCGCGAGATATTTCGCGGTTCATGCAGAGTATCGACATTCGACGTGCGATCTCATTACAAATCCGCAAGATTTTTCGATTTACGTCTCACGCGGCGGTGACAGGCAGACGCCGCGACTCATTTCTCGATCGGTGAGAATATCTTCCCAGACCATATGCTCGCTCGAGAATACCGAAGGATTCGGGAAGGAGAGAATCAGAGATTTGAAAATAAAAAATACTCTTACGTTAAAAAAAAGAACATCTCCAACTCCTATAGTCTTTTAGAACAAATCAAAATCAATTAACAACTGAGTTGGGGAAATCTTCATGATATTTATTAATTTAATTTAACATATTTGGAACGTTTTTATTTATATTTTAATTTTGTATTCATTTGTAATACGAGTTTTTTGCTTCATCAGTCTTTTCAATATTTTACCGGTGAGTGTATTGGTGATACACTTCGAAGATTATTTTATACGGTTATAAATAAACTTCAACGCTTCTCGATTGAAAATATTTCGCTTGATCGCTTCCAGAATTTTGGAGACAACCTTTGTTATAAAAATATCATATGTGAACAATATTTTGTTTTACACTTGAGAATTTTTCTCGCATTGTTAGTTAATTACTCGAAAATTGTGAATGCTTTAACATTTTTACTGATGAAGAAGCGTCGTAAAAAAAATCAAAGGTAAAAGAAAAGTAAAAGAATGCGCATACAACTTGTAAAAAATTCGCTTCGACGACGCTTACTTCATCTGTCGATTGACATCGAAGAGAGAGAGTTGGATAAGATCGCAAAGACTCATTCTCTTAATTACCAGCGACAAATATCACTTATTTTCCTCACGGTATTTCTCCCGTTTCACTCCTCCTCTCGTACGTCCCGTACAAGAAGAGATGAGAGACCGAACTGAAATTAGCTGGTCCTCTGACAGGTTTCACCACGCTTCACAGCACAATGGTCGTTCAATGGGGATGGGACCAGCGTTACTCTGATCACATAGATGATCGCTATAATAGACGAGCGCGCGTCCACGTTACGAAATGGATCAGAGTCCGTGATCAGAGAGAAAGGTCCGCGCGGTGAAAGAAATCTCTGAAGTCGCTTCGTTGCAAGCGGAGCTCGCTTCCTGAGATCGTGTTGCGCGTCTCCTCTCGCGTTTATAATTTTATACCCGTTACGTATACCTTTGAACGACTCTCATCGCTTTTTTGACGCCACTTGTATGACACGATAATTTTTTTTTTTTTTACGCCACACAAGCTTTCTCCATTTGCCATTAAAATCTATTAGCCATAAACTCGATAATATTTAAAGCGAATTTAATTAAATACCGCGATATAATTGTTCCCGTATGCTCAGGTGTGTGCGACAAGCACAGCGACGAATACAGATTGATGAAGCACCTGCTGGACGGGTATGACGCCGGCGCGAGACCAGCTAAAAATTCGTCCCAGCCTTTGGTCGTGATCTTCGGACTCGCTCTTCATCACATTATCGACGTTGTGAGTATTCGAGCGCGAGCAATCTTGAAAAATCGATACTTGAACCAAGAAAATTCGATTGGCCCGTTCACGAGACTATGTTTAGTGCCCTTTCAGGGAAGCAGTTTATAGATATATACGATGTTCTTGCTGATTTAAAATAAACTCGTTATGTCCACTCTTCGCGCATTAAGTTCTCTGCTGATTTAACATGCGTATTCAACAATTTAAAAAAAAAGAGGGATTTTCTCTCTCCCTTCAAACTCTCTTTGTTCAAATTTTCTCAAATTACCGACGCGTAAACGCACGACTATATGTATATCCCTATTTATAGAGAATCTGACGGACATGAACGTGTCCGTGAATTTTGTTCGCAAGCGTGTACCACGTGATCCGTATTTTCGTATTTTAAAACGTGATCCGATGTTAGATTTCTATTGAAACGGCTAGACAAATTGAACGCGACATCGCCGAACGGAATACGTGTCGTGTGTATATATATCCGCACGTTACATTTTCCGCAATGAAATATTGACGATAACGGTAAAATGGAAATATCAGCTGGAACATCCGACACACATTCACAAATGCCTTTGTTCATCATCTTCACCAAAATCCGCGAAATTTAACAATATTGGAAAAAAAAATATTAAAAAAGACGGATCTTCCGCAAAATCTTACGCGAACAGGCAGGGGAACTAAGTCGCGAATTTCTTCAAAAAAAATAAACATTTGTCACACATTCGCGAAATTCCATACGGAAACTGCTGCTAATTTATTGTTGTTGTAATAAAACAGGGAATTGCGATATAAAATATTTCTTGCAAAAAAAAAAAAAAAAACAACAATGTGTGTGTGTGTGATGTAACGGAAAAAGAATTTCTCTCGATGTAGAAAAAAGGAATATCCATATGGAGTAAAAATAAAAATAAATATAAAGAGAAAAAAAATATATACGTGATTGTTCGGTTTTTATCGACATGAAGAGGTTTTGCTGTGTGACTTTTAACAGCGCGTTTGTTTTTTCCTTGCATATATATATATATATTTTTTTTTTTTTTTTAAATATAAACGATCGTTTGAAACACATCGATTAAATTCTAAGCATATCTCCTCTCGTACACAATACAGCATATTTGGAATATTATCCGTAGAACGATAGTATCTCTCTCTTTGGATGCATTAGATCGCGCATTCCGTAGACTTTTTGCAATATCTGCTGTAGGTTTCGTACACACGAAGACGGATATCGAGCATTAGCAAGAATGATGCAGTCTCTTGCGAAGACAGCACGATCTTACAGCCCATAAACATCCATCTTTATCATAGTAAAACTAACTGTATGGCAACCACTACCGTTGTTTTGCAGTGTAAAAAATTTGAAATGCCACATCCATTTCAAAATTACCGTGAAATATTCAAATTATCGAATTCATTCAATCTGGGAAGCTCGTCATTCGCAAGTTCGCAACAGTTGAAGCGGACTGACGAGCGGAAGATCCTCCGGAACGAAGGAACGGCGAGAAACTTTGAATATTTATGTTTCGCACACGTATATAAAATAACGAGATTCAATTAGAGTCTCGCGCATCAAACGCGACGGTGTAATAATACGCGTCGATTCTCATTGAGATAACGTGTCGCGGAATTCGTCAGTTTCCGGGTTTCGCACGATCGCGGGAAGCTAATTAAATATCGCAAAATCGCTTTCTATCGGGGTTTCTGACGTTAATTATGAATTAACCCTGTGCCAACACGTTGCGTCTATACTTTTTCTTTTTTTTTTTTTTTTAATCTTGTGATTGCGTTGCAATTTTATTGTACAGGACGAAAAAAACCAAATACTCACGACCAACTGTTGGGTCACGCAGATTTGGATCGACCATCACTTGAAATGGAACTCCACGGAATTCGGGATCGAAGTAATCCGAATTCCTTACAATCGTGTCTGGCGACCCGATACGATTTTATATAACAGGTGAGATAGCTGTCCGACATGTAAATAAATAGGAGAATAAGCGTCGCGAGAGTTTCGAAATCTATATTCCCCATTGTGACAGCGCATATATTGTGCGCGAACACAGTTCACACATATTTTATCTCGAGAGTTATACATCTTGATTCCGCGATATCGTTTTGAGATTTTCTTTCTTTTACGCCGCGGGATGCATTCACAAGAGAAAAAAAAATAAAGACTCGGAATGAAAAGCTTTCCGAGGGAGACCGATAAATTGGTTTTTCGTAATTTGTAAAACACGGAAGTAAATGTAAAAGGGAAGAAGAAGTTGAACAATAATATGCTATTTTATCCTTAATAAGCCGATAATGTGTTTCAAACACTGAACATAATATCCGTATTTTTTAACATCAAAAAGAAATAATTTCCTTTTTATCTAATAACTAAATAAATTATATAAATAATGTAGTTTCGTAAATTTATATGACGTTTTTTTTCCTCGAAGAGCGCGCACACAGTCGGTGATTGAAATAAGAGGGTTTTCATGTTTCGTTGTTGTTTTTTTCCCAACGTTCTGATTTTAGCGCGGATCCGCAATACAGTTCGTCGGTCATCAATACAAACGTGATCGTGAGATACACGGGCGAAGTGGTCTGGCTGAGCCACGGTATCTTTCGCAGCAGCTGCAACATAAACGTGGAGTTCTTTCCCTTTGACGAGCAACGCTGCGCTCTCAAATGGGCCTCTTGGACGTACGACGGTTACCGAGTAAGTTTCACGTTCTGCACTTCTACATTTCCACGCAGCACGGTTTCTCATTTGCGCCGATGCAAATAGTCGAAGAGTTTTGCGTTTGCATAATTGAATATCCGATTTTTTCTTTAATCGAAATTTTCTTTTCCCTCGTAAAAACGATTGAATTCAGTCTGTCGAAACAAATTATTCGATAATGCAAATATGAAATTTGCAGCGTACGCGATAGTGCGTCTCGTTGATCTTCGCACGGCATTTCAACGCAATACATGTCCGCGCACTTTTTGTGTTGCGACGGGAATGAATTTTGTGCACGCAAGAAAACAAAAACAAAAACAAAAAAAAAAGTTGTTGGCAAAGCAAAGCCGATCGGCCTTCGAAAAAGTTTGGGGGACGTTTTCCATACAGCTAGTGGAATCGAAAACATTCGGGCCTGCCAAGTCATGAAAATGGTTCGGGCAGATCGAAGAGCTTAATCCGCAGGCATCGCGAGAAGAATTCAATACGAGAGAGCTTCTCGTATTGAACGTTTCGTTCGCCTCCGCGCTCTTTCTGCCTATCTTTCAACAGAGTTTTCCCATTTTCTCCACGTTGAATACACTTTGCGTAGCCACTGCCGCCGCCGCCGTCACAGCTTTTCCCGCGGTCGCGCGCAAAGGTCGAGGGCGTCATCGCGCGGTTTAAAACACTCGGAGGAAAATCTTTCCAAGTTCTTCGCATTAATCATCTCTTGTGTTCTTCAGTGACCGGATTTTCACAGCTCCGATCATTTACTTCCTAAGCGGAAACTCTCGCAAAAGATTTCTCATTAATCAATTTATTCGAGGGGACAAGAACTTTGTGCGGACATTATAAGTTAAAAAAAAAAAAAAAAAAAAAAAATGCGCAATGGATTTTATCGAGTAAATATTTTGTTTCGAGGAGTTTTCCCAGTTTCTTTTTCACCGTTCAATGTACATTGCGCACACCCGTCGTCGCTTTTCCTGATCGCGCGAAGGTCGAGGACACGTCGTCATCTCGTGCGGTTTATAAAATACTTATTAGGAAACACTTCCAAGTTTCACAATCATTTTTTGTGCTTCCAGTGACCGAATTTCCAATTCCGTTCTCCCGCTTTTTACTTATTTATATATACCTAATCGGTCTTGCTTGTGACTTTTTATAATTCGCGAATTTGTTCGCCCCATTATGATTGCGAAACAATGGCGCGACTTTGCGTCGCCGTCGTCGGCTGTCGCGAACGAAAGCGTGTAAACTCACACCGCGGAAATCTCTTACCGGTCATCAGCTCGAACTGCAGAGGCAGAGCGAGCAAGGGGACGTGAGCAATTATCAGGAGAACGGCGAGTTCCAGCTTCTGAATTTCACCGCCCGCAGAAACGTTGAGTACTACTCCTGCTGCGAGGAACCCTACCCCGACATCACCTACGAGATCCGCCTGAGGCGACGTCCGATGTTCTACGTTTTCAACCTGATTCTACCATGTATACTGATCAATGGGATGGGTAAGCGAAAAGAGCGCACGTATAAATGTATAAATTTAAGATAATTTTCATCTTAATATTAAATCAATAATTTTAAATAAAATTTAATAATATTATACTTTGGCAAAACTGAGGGATTTTATTGATTCGAGAAATTACTTTTGTGAAACTCGGATTTGATCTTAACCCTTGAATTCGTTTCCTAACGAGTTTTGAAAATGAGATATCTTAAAAACATTTGTTGTCATTTGTTATCTAATACAAAAGATAAAGAGAAATACACATAAATTCAATACAGCTAGTGCGCGTTTGCACAAAGAAAATTTCATAAATAAATGCTCGTTCGCGAGGCGGCCTGCATAAGAAGTCATATACAACGAGATTAGATAGAGGCTCGCTCTTCTGATCTTTCCGCACGACCTGCTTGCATAAGAAACTCGAGACTTCCTCTAAACGAACGCGAGAGATGCGGATCTAATGAATGTGTATAATAGTTCCTTCGTATCTCCGAAGAAACGAAGGCGTGTTTTATTAAGTAAGGAGAAAGAAGCGCGATAAGGAAAATAACAAACAAGCGATCGTCTTTTCGTATAATCGAGACTTGATTAATTTGATTTAATTTCCTAGTCGAAGTTTTTGTAAATGTAAAGGACGAATATTGATGCGACAACGTCAGTTTGAAAAGTAGTATCTAATCTCGTTAGGATTTGTGCAAGAGGAAACAAATTAAAAAAAAAAAAAAAAAAAAAAAAAAAAA
>QVNV01002937.1:0-25981 GCA_014825455.1 Pseudomyrmex pallidus
TGTTGTTGTTGTTGTTGTTGTTGTTGTTGCTGCTGCTGCTGCCGATGACTTGCAACTAGTGGTAAATAACGGAAAACCTTCAAGTTGCCGCAACCATGCCGCTAGTCGCTGACCGCGACAGTTAAACGTCGAAACGAGTCCGCGCGGCGTGTCGCGTTATTTCAACGACGCGCGCGCTGCGGTCGATTCCACGCCAATCATTCTGTTCCGGTTGCCGGTCGCCTGACGCCGCTGATTTGTCGAATAGATCGAGATTCGATTTATTCGGCGCGTTCTCGTCAAAGCCTCGAATCTCTTCTCTCTCTCTCTCTCTCTCTCTCTCTCTCTCTCTCTCTCTCTGTATACAATTCGACGATTGCGCCCGCTCCGCGAATGACGGCTGAGAATTATCCATTACATAATACACGCTTCGCATCCCGGTGTAGAATGCCCCGGATCTACTAGATGTGAGTTGTTGGTGAATGAATTAACATACTAATTACATGCGCTGTCAAGCACGCTCTGCCGCGATTTCATAGCTTTGCTAAGTTTGCAACAATGCTCGCGAATCTTTTGCAACTATTAAATAGATCGTGACACTTTTTTGTCTTTCTTTCCGTGTTCATATTTCTATTTTTGTTTACAATTTATATATAATATTGTTTATACGGAATAGATATAACAAAAACTACTAATAAACATTTCCAGAATTGAAAGATAAACGTAATTGCATAATGTGTGATTTTTTTCACAAACTAGAAGAAATATATTTTTAACATATTTTAATCTCTTTTTCAGATACAAATAAAACGAGTGCACGTATCTCTTTATCACAACTTTATTTTGTAAAAGCAAAAAAAGGAAATGTTAAAACGGCAGAAATTAAAAACCGTTATACGTGTTCTTAAATAACTATATATGAAATCCACGAACGAATCCAATTAACTACGATAAATAAATCGAGACAGCGAAACACGAGGAAGCGCCACGCATCCGCCTTCGTTCATTCGAAAATTTTTAACCCGACACCCGAGCGCGGTTTCCGCTGTATGTTTCATTGACAAATTGGATACGAGAATCGCGAGCGAGAAGCGGCAAATTAATGCGATCTACGAGTCGCTCCCGGCTTGTTTATCGCGCTATCGATTTCGCTCGGACGTTCGATCGCTCAGAAAAACTCCAAGAGATACGCTCTTCAATTATTTCAGCAATGGCAGCTATATTTACAAATCGCTTATCACATATCGGCTTTAACTTTGCTTTCTCGAATTACACAATTTTTCTTACTACTAGTACTTTTTCCATTACGTAGAAAACGTTTTAAATGCAATTTAGAACAATTATAAAAATTATCCACATCGATAAACTGTAATTGCTGTCAAAACAATGGAAAGTGTTTAAATAATAAAAAGTTTTAGGAATGCGTGCTATGTGAATTCCAGATACATATATATCTAAATTTAACTCATTTCATGATGACAGCGTTTTCGTCTCATAAATGTTTATTTAAATGTCTATTTTGGATTTCGTTTGTAGATTCCGACTTACTTCCGCAACTCCGAACATTATCTCTCGCAACATTTTTCTTTCCCGCGTGTTAAGACAGACTTAATTCTTCTCGATGTGATTTTAGGGAACCATGCGAAATTGTCCGATCATACCTGGGTGCGGAAGGAATGGAGGAAGTGTCATAGTGTCGAGCCGGTCTTAAGATCTTGAGCGAGCTCATTCGTCTTCGGGATTCATCTTGCCGACCTCGTTTACGGCAACCAACTCCGGCTGTAATGGTTGCTCTTGCCTAGCAAACGTCTTTAACCCTGTGTGAGGTCTCTGCTCTTAAGTCTAATCCATTCTCTTCTTTTTTTTTTTTTTTAGTCACGATTCATGTAGAGATACGATGTCTTTTCAACCAGTACATTATACGTGTGGAAATTAGATTAAAAACTCGGAAATATATAATTTATTTCAGTTTTCTTATAAATAAGATCTGAAATGACAAATAAAGTTTCTTGCTTGTTTATTTTTACATATGTATAAATTACAAAGATTAATTATTAAGAGACATTATATCTTATGCCAATATACTTCTATATATTTACATATACAAAAAATAACCATTGAATATGATGTATTATACTTCATCCACTTTCTCTCTCTCTCTCTCTCTCTCTCTCTCTCACTCTCTCACTAACTTTAGTTTGAACAATAACAGTTAACAATTTCCGAATATTTTTGTAGATAATACATCATATCCGTCATTATACAAATGAAAGATTGATACATGACGTGAAATAGTCGATGCGAGAGAGGATATACCCCATCACTATTCCAAGCTTTACTTTCCTACGGAGAGAGGAAGCGTACACTCGTCTAATCTGGAAAGCCCTGTAACCCGGACTAATGGACCACACGGGAGAGATCAATCTGCGTTACCTTCGCGCGAATTATTTTTCCGCAAGGTACGACTGTCCGCGCGTTTTCCATCGCCTACGCGCGGTATTATTGACATAGACGGTAAAAAATAAACAAAAAATGCTACGTTTACGTCAGAGCTGGATTTTGTGTTCTGATTTTTTGTTTTCCTTTTTTGGACATTTATAATTTATCAATGACATAAGTCTCTCTCTGTCTCTCTCTCTTTCTCTCAGTATTTTATAATATATATATATATATTGTATTATATATATATATATAATACACTATCGTGTATTATATATATATATACAATATATATTCTCTTTATTAGAAGTGCCAGATTTGCACTGTATTAAAATATTTAATATTTGAATATAAAATAAGAAAAAATATTATTCTAATAAAGTAAAGGTAACTTTATTCAGATTCACTTTTTTATTCTTTTTAAAAATTTTATTACCTACATTAGAATTTATTATCAATTTTTATTACATTTGTATATTGTTCCGAATTAGCGTGAACTAAAAATCTCTCTCATCAGCATCTTCAGAAATTACGATGCAGATTGTCAGCGGTAACCCTTACAATGGCTATTCTATTGCAGATGAAATGTGAATACTCCTAAAAACTGCAAAGTTAGGCTTTAAATGAAATAAGTTTGTTGCATAATTTTCTATCGGTGCGGTTAATTCGCGGAATTAATTGTAGCAAAAATACAAAACTATTATAACGGCTTATTTTTTCATGTTCTTATGAAATATAGATAGTTAACGTCTCGTTAATACCAATGCACGATTTTATCGTTAATTCCAACGCGTCCAACATCGAAAAGTTATTTGCTTATTGTATAATTTGAAACAGCGGAATTTAGGACACGGGATATTGGAAGGGAGCGTATAATAATTTCTGCAAGCACTTGTTGTGTTTTGTAGAGATTCTAATTTCCATGAATTTTATGTTGTCTCGAATAGCTCTCGAGAATCGTATTAATACCGCGAATTGCAAATTACACGCGTCAAATCACACTCACATTGCCGAATCGGCACGATTACGTCGCGTAACATGCGGATCTTATTTTACAGATTCCTCTTCACCGTGAATTAAATTAGGGAATGTATCGGTCGAAACATACGGCACGATGGACACGCGGCGAACCGGCGTCGATTTCGATGCTTCTGTTTTTTTTTTTTTTTTTTTTTTTTTTTTTTTTTTTTTTTTTTTTTTTTTTTTTGAACGGGTCGGACTTTAGCCATTTCGAAGTTTTAGAACACCGGAATCGAACGGCGGCCGGTCGCGTTTTTATTACCCGTATTTCCCGGATAATGGTCGCACGCATATATCTCGTAGAAAATCGAATCGCGTTTATATTTCGGTCACGCCAAAAGCTCTCCGACTACACAAACCGCGTGCGTTATAAAAGCCCAATATTGGAATTAAATAATCGAAAGTCGCCGTACATGTATGTACACACGTATATGCCAATGTACTAGATTACCTGGAAAATGATTATGAATATTACATGTAGTGTTTTATAATAATATTCTATATTATATATAGAATTATGTGTGTATAAATATAAATCTTGTTTTACTTTTCGCGCCGCATCGCTGTAACATAATTCTTGTGTTACAACGCATTACTCCCTATACGCGTGTTTATACATTATAAATTAAATATCATTATTCTCGCTTTAATGAATATTTCTCATAATTCCATTTTCAAGTTATCTAACGTTATTCATTGACGGAAACGCTTTTTAATTTATCTTGTTATTGACGTTCGATGTTTTTCTCACTGTTTTTCTATTTCTTTTTAAATATTGTCTTTGAGCCTTCCATTTTCGTTTGTTTGAAAAATTTGCGTCGCTCTGCACGGACAGCGGCAAAGTAATGACGATACTTCCATTAAAATGTTATTTGAACGACAAAGTGGTGGTTTGGCTACGCGGCCTGCGGGGTGTTATATTATACACATTTACACGTTTACACAGTGTGCCCGGCACCCCCGCGTTTGGTTTACACCGGTCACGTGTCGCGGCACTCTGCCGAGCGTGAACGGGCCCTTTGCGCGAGCACAACCACTCCTTACGTGTGTACGCACGCGTGCTATACGTGGTAATCACGTACACGTGTTGGACGTTCGTGTACATTGCACATACTGCTCGTGCAAACGTGTATACACATGTCGTATACAAATACATATATATAGGGAGTGTCTCGCCTTTCCTTCTTTCTTTTTTGTATAAATTTTTCGTGTGAATCAATTTTACTAAAATAATTGAAAATCTAAAACATTGTGAGAAATAATGTGTTTAGAAAACAAAAATAGCAAATTAAACTTTTATATTAATTTCAAATCGGATTTTGTTTTAATAAGATTTCGATTAGTACACGATATCAGAAATTAGATTTATGTAAAGAAAATATCGAATTCAAAATAGTCGATAGATTCATCATTAATCATTGAGAGTGAGGATGACATTATGGGACACCCTGTATACACACGCGTTATACCGATGTTTCATACGTGTGTGTAAGTGTATACGAGCCAAGTAATATATATGGTGGGTTTGTCGAGGTGGGTTTTACGTCAGATTCGGCAAGCTTCGTACGTGGCATCTATATACATGTCTAAGCGAGAGGTTCGGAGGTTGATAGTGGTAGAAATAGCGACTTAGTGTAGCGCACGGAGGATAAGGTGGCTTGGTGATGGCGGTTATTGAATTATTAATTAAACCAGTTAATTAATAAACGATAGGTCGCGAGTCCCGGTAGCTAAACAGCCAACCGCGCTACATAGGGGGGCTTCGTCTACTCGCACT
This sequence comes from Pseudomyrmex pallidus, assembly GCA_014825455.1. NCBI lineage: Eukaryota > Metazoa > Arthropoda > Insecta > Hymenoptera > Formicidae > Pseudomyrmex > Pseudomyrmex pallidus. The sequence goes on from QVNV01002937.1 coordinate 5,216, forward strand.
TTCTACTGCCAACTATTACCACTGAAACCCTTCGCGGCAATTACTCTCTACCCTATATTCCTTATAGGAATAGAGGGAATAGAGGGACCTCCGGTCTTGTATAATCGTTGAGCCAAGTCTGTTACAAGAGGACGACGTCGGTCTTTTCCTGAGTCTCGACGTTGTAATTTCGCTACCCGATCTCTTTCCCGAAGATATATTTGCTTTCAATATATCGTCGTGAATGTCATAACTGAACGGGTTTGACATAATAAGACCGGAGCATCAATTCTGGACAATTTATTATGCCAATTTATTTGTACGATATATACAAGGAAGAGAAGAAAATACAGTGTTGACTCGGGAGAAAATTAAAGAAAGATAGAAAATAAGTTGAGATATGTTTCAATATTTATTTGTTTTTGAAGACACTCTAAAATTTTTATTTCTTGGAGATGTCTCTCTATAAAAACACGCGTGCTATTTTTAGCTTTCTTTAAGTTCTCTTATAGTTTAAAAAAGTGTTATTAATTTATTTATAGATACTACTATATCTTGACATTTCCAGAACAAGCGACTTTTTAATGATTTTTTATCGAACATGTACAAAAAAAACAAACTAATTTCTACAAAAGTTCCACGTATGTTTCTGAATTCTGTGTGTTTGACGTTCTACACTGCTTCGCTGTTTTCAATAAACTAGTCGTCTTTTCCTTCTCGTTTCTTTGTTTACCAGAGTAGAAACAGAGAATAAAAGCGACCAAATAAAAGTATAATTTCCCGTCGGGAAGAGAGATAGCTGTAAAAATTTTGAATACGACCGGTTGCAGTGGCGACGCGGCTGAGTGGCAAGAAGCATGCTCAGAGGAATGAAGTTCTCTGCAAGACTCAACAGAATCGAATTACGCTATATAAGTGGTAAAATAAATAGACAAATATTCATTCTATTTGCTATTTTTTCTTTTTCTTTAGGTTATATTCACTATTCGCCTATTGCCTCTAATTCTTTGTCTTTATTTTTTTTTCCAACATACCTACTCACCAATTCCCTTTCGCATACATATTCGCAAACGCAGGTATACGTAGATCTCGTTTTTGAGAATTAGAGTTGTCTCACTGTTTTGCATTGGTAATGCACGTTGTCGCGCGCGCACACACACACACACACAGCTCCGCCGCGAAAAAATTATTACAGTTCCCCTTACTACACATCTTTGCCACGCGAATTTCCGACAACTATATAACTCACTCAAAAAAGTACGAAAGTTACAAAAATATGAAAATGCATTTAGCAAAGTACGCAACAAATTTCTTTCATACGCGATGATCTTGACCGTATTTTAATGATAAATTATTCAACAAAACTATAAAAAAACAAATGTTTTGAATTGTATTATGTCTCGTAAAATTATTTAATTTGCTTTAAACTACGTTGCACAGTTTGCACTTAACAACGTTAGCGGCAGTTAGTATCTTTATATTCTGCAATAGAGAACTTGAACGTTAATTATTTTCGTCACTGACGAAAAATCTTCGTGGTTAATCACGAATACAATTAGCTATCTCGCAACTTATCTTCGACGAATTAGCTTACGACTCGCGTGCGTTTATCTTGCGACGCGTAACTGCGAGCAGTTGTGAAGCAAAAGAGTAGTGTCGCAGAATTCTGCCGAGAGCAGAACTGCAAAGCAGAGAACATCGGGCCAGAAGCGAGACAAAAACTGTAATCAAATCTCTACCGTCTAGCTGGGAAAACTCTTTTCCGGTCGTGCAATTTAACGAATTTTTTTCTATCCGTCTGCCACAAGTCCAGGATAAACCTGGTTTCCGAAAACCACCTTCCTCTGCTGAAGTTATCGAGTTATCGTTTGTGATGTTTTTTTGAACAAGTAGAATATTTTTATTAAATTAGTGATGTTTTTTTGAACAAGTAGAATATTTATATTGACAGAGTAAAGCTTTCGGAAAACATTTCTTGTTCTTTTTGGTATAGCGTATATTGTTCGAAATGAATTACTTGAGGAAAAAAGTAAAATGATTTATGATTTATGTACTTTGACGTATATACTTAGAGAGAGAGAGAGAGAGAGAGAGAGAGAGAGAGAGAGAGTTCCGTGTTTTTGTCGCTTTTACCTATCATCGATTTATCTATCCCTCGCTTTATCGTTGTCTTACAACGGCTATCTCGCGGGAAGTTTTAAACTCAGCCCGCCGCTGTATATCCGAATAAAAGAACGAAAGAGCAAAATAGTGAAGGAGAGTGAAAACTGGGAGCAATATCACATGTACGGAGACAAAAGATAAGGCACGGACAAAACGAAAGAGCATCTTTGGTTCCGCAGCCTGCATACTGATAAGCCGTGTCGATATCGCCCCGCTAGGAGTTTTGATCTTTCTCGCGATGATGATACTTTAACTCCATCATGAAGAAAGTAACGACCGCGTGTCGTGCCGCCGCCGTTGCCGCCAAGAAAGCGCGCTTGGCCAAATTAAATTGTCGCTATTTTGGAAATGAGAAAGCTCGTGAAATTGTTGAAGGTAGTAAAGATAAAAGGCCAATACGAGCCAATATACAGGATGATCATGTATTTGTTGTTGTCGCTATTTTGTATGTCAATAGTAACAACGTTGTTGTTGTTTTTTCAGTGGCAAGAAAAATCTTCCACTCTTTTTCTCACAATCAGTTCTAATATCGAATCTAATATGATGCATTTCCAAATCTATTTGTCGAAATACATTTGCAACTTATAATTACTTTAATGACAACGCGTTTTACTTAAATATTTAGTTAAAATATATACGAAACAACAATTGAACTAGTAATTGAGTATAATTCTTTACTTGTCAGTATTTTTCTTTTTTTGCGATATTTCTCTGCAAAATAATATTAAAATTTTTTAAATAAAAGTAGCAATAAATGTGACGCGTGTGCAAACTTTTAGAATAAAGATATATATTTTAACTTTTCAGATATATATATGTATATATATATATATATACATATATATCTTATGGCGCAAAATTTGAACATTGAAAAAGGTTAGCAGTGAGCGAACGGAGAGGATGACAGAAAAAAATTCGGCGACTCATTTCAGGAGATACTGTCGACAAAATCAACTTTGGCGAACATCGACCGAATACAGGCCGAAATATCGCGCCACATGTTGCCTTGAAAAATTAATCATTCCCGTCTCCCACGAGATCGGGCCAACCATTCTCTCGCCTCTGGCCCCTCCGTTGTGGAGGGCGCGCGAGTTATATCGTAAATTCTAACAAACGCGACGCATCGTCCTGTCGTAGCATGAAAATTAATGACAGGGGCGTGACAGAAGGTAGGTGCCTTCAGTCTGTATCAGAATGTATCGAAGGTGAGCAAGGGAATGAGTTTGGGAGTGCGACGATGCTTCAATAATGCACACGGATACGCGATAATCCGCGGAAGATGTCTTCCTCTGTCTTCCTCTCGTTAACGCGCCATCTGAAAGGCACGTTAGTTGTCATACATATAACTGCCGAGCTTTGCGTGACACAAGGGTCGTTTTATGTCTTATCTTTACACTTTTTTTTACAGAATAAGAAACCGCTTGTTACGTTGAACATTTTATATCGCATCCTATTATTCTGCTCCCAAGATGAACTCTGCGACAACATTCTTTTATACTGATATCAGTTTTTAATAACTATTTGCTATTCTTATTAGCTATGAAAATAATTCTATAATAATGTACAGAGAATGAATCATACAAAATGTATACAGTACAAAATATATTTATATAATAATGTGTGTAATTAACTTTTTAAGAAATTATTGAATTATATATTGTTAATTTTTCTATTAGCATTACTATAAAAAAACATTCTCTTATACATATCAGTTTTTATTTTTCTATTATCGCTAAAAAAGTTAAATTTTGTAAATTACTACTTGACAAAAATTTTTATATGCATATGTGTGCATGTACAAAGATGACTATAATGTCTACTTTTTTTTATAAATTCGCGACAAAAATTACATACACATACTATATTACATATACGCCATTCAACATGAAATAAACAATTGGAAAATTAATTTTTGAAGCACAGCGACATAAGCTAACAGTAGGTCATTCTTGCGGAATAAACACACAGTAGAAAAAGTTTCATGCGTCAAAGGCCGAGCACAGCATGGCAGGAAACATACGAAATACTTTATATCGCGTGAAAAAATGCGTTGTGCGCTCGCACGTAATCTGATAAAGTGCTGTTGCTACTGTAAAAGTGCCATGTGTATATAATTGTGCGTGTACTGAGAGACTAGTAACGTAGTAGGTCGTGTTTTATAAATTATGTAACATCCGACGACTGTGCAATATCCGCCGTGCAAGTCTGTACAGTCTGATGGATTATCTAATTAGAAATGAATGAAAGAGCTCCACTTTGTTATGCTTGAAGATAATTCTAGTCTATATTGGAATAAGAGAGCAGTAAGAAAAAATATACGTAATCGCAATTATATAATTATTTAATAATAACACGCACACATATCATAGCAGTAATAATTATGTATATTATTGTTATACTACAACTATTATTATAATTATTATTATTATGATACAAATATCTCAACTTAGGGCTGATAGTTGAGATATTTGTACGATAGTATGAGAGTCATAGAGACGCATGTCAAATTTCTACAATTTTTATATGAAACGCTATTAAAATCAAAATCTAACTTAAATATTCTCATTATGTGTAGTTATTGTTAGCATTCTCGTTACCAATCTCATCGATGTGACAAGAACTTATTATTGCTGTTATTGTTGTTGTATGTTGACATGTTGCAAACTAAACCTTAAAGCAGCTGAACAAAAAAAACGCACTAATACGTATTTGGTCATCTTCAACATTTTTGTTATCGTAAAGATGTTCTGTGATCGTAAAAATGCATGACATAATTTGCATATTTTGACTGTTAGCATATTTTGTAAAATGAAAGAAAGAAGCACACGAAAAGATAGAAGAGCGTGATGTTTATATCTCTCGTACTGTTTTGAGATGCTTCATACCATGCCACTTCATACCATATGCCGAGAAAAGGAAGAAAAGGAGGAGTTAAAAATTTACAAAATATCTTCACGTTAGTTCTTTTTTGTTACATATAACCGTTTTAATTATGCATCACAGGATCTTACGGTTTATATAGCTTCTGAAAAGTGCTTTTATAACAAATCCCATTACGTCGAACAGTGCCGACACGAGCGCACGTTCATGAACGGAAAAGACAAGTCCGACATTGCTTGGGCGATTATGTTTGTTCATGATTAATTCAACGCATCGCTCGCGTTCGCGGAAAACGCGCCGGATTATGAAATCAAGCGTTAGCAAAGAGCGTTACTTGCGGATGCTGAGGCGCGATCCAGGCGCGCCATTGTGATCGCGCGTATGGATGCGAAACGACATTCAGTTGTCTATATGGGATGTGAGAGGGAAAAGTGAGAGAGAGAGAGAGAGAGAGAGAGAGAGAGAGAGATGATACACGAGGGATGAAAAAGAGCGACAGAACGAACAAGCGACGAGAGACAGCGACAAATTGCGATGTGGCGCGAATAGTGATTAGAAATGCCGCGGTGGTCATTGTCAATCACCCGGAAATCGCCGCCCGCATAACAATTTCCTGCAGGTTCTGGCATACACTCTATCTCTAATCACTTAAATACATCTTCCGATACAAATTTCGTTTCACTTGAACCAAATATAATCAACATTCGTAGTTGCCTCTTGCATAAAAATGTTTCGTATTCCACAAGTGGACGTCTCTTTCGTCGAATTCGCACTTATTGTTAGATCAAAAACAAATCGAAAAAGTCATTCCGCGCATCCTCTTCCATTCTTCGTTCCTTTTCGCTAATTGCAGAATATCGGCCATACAATTTTGTGTACATAAATATTTCATATATGTACATCGGCGCGCAGCAAAGCGGGCAGCAAGGTAATATTCGTATTTAATGCATTTAAATTAACGGAGAATATTTAACGAGCGAATGCAATTAATAGCGAAGCGTGGCGCCGCCGCATGCGTCGCACTTACACATTCGCCCGCTATTTCTGTGCAACCGCAAATATACATACGATTATAAATGCCATGTTAATATTCACAATATGTATAACACATCAAAGTGGAAAACACAATCATGTTTGGATTCTTATTGGTATTTTTATACTTATTTTTCAAATTTTTTTAACTACGCTAAAACAAAATTTCGTGATGGTTTCTACGATCTAAGTGCGGTAACTACTAGTTCAAAATTATTTAGTGCGAATAAGATTATGGCGGTAACTATAATCGAGCACAGTATCTAGTGCAGCTCAAATTATTTTACTTATGTACATTTTGTTACTTCTTTCAAACGTCAATAATAAATTTTGCCATTTCATTATTTGCTTTTTTTTAGAACTATAACCAACATGCTTGACATGACACTGTGATCTAGAATCTTGACTATGAAAAAACTGTATCTTGCTTTTGTTGCCAAAACATCATAATTTATAACAAAATTTACTTCACTCTTTTGTTATTAAATTTTTCTACATTTGTAACAACGTTTAATTAATTTATAGCGTATGTATTGATAAAAACCGCATGGTCGAGATATTTTGGCCGTATCATACGGTTATTTGTCATTTCTCTAAAAGTTAAAATTTTTAGAGAAATGACACGAATTAAACGTTAAAAAGAGGGATTACTTGAGACTTATTATATATAAGAATAATAATTAGAAATATGATGTATATAGAATAAATATAATATAAAATAAATCAACACAGAAGGCACGGAATGTCATTTAAATATTTAACATGGGATCTTCTCTTATTAATCTTGAACAAGAAAAATTTTCCATAAATACATCAGGCAGTTTCATGCAGAAGCTATTTGCGTCATCGAAACGCTCCATAAAGTGCGGCATATTACAACGTCATTTTAGCGCGATATCGAGAGCGTCGAACGCGATCTTTTAACACGCGGGGCGTCGGTCGTATGCCGAAGCGGCGAGCAGTCACTTATAGTTTCTGTCGACGTTCTACATCTTGCCGCCGTCACTGCCGCCGCTGCTGCCGCGCGCGACCTCCTTTTCTCCTGTACTATGAAAGCTATACTCGGCGACGCTGTGCGAAGGTCCCATGGAGGGTCGCTCAATCATTCATAAAATGCACGTTTTAGAGAGATCTTTCCACCCGGAGCTTAAATATTCAACGAGCCATTCCTGCCGCTCCCGATCCGATCCCCGGTGGACTTCGTTTCTCCGTGAGTTCCACCGAGCATCCCCCGATGCTTCGACACCAACCCCACGACATAGTCGTTTACCTTCTCTCTTTCACGCTCTCGTCTCGCCGGATTCGGCTCACAAAGGTTCACCGGTCCGGTCTGTATGTGATACGTCGAACCTTTACTCTTTCGTATTTTACGAGCCGAAGCTCGTTCGATCGACTGGGATAAATCGCGTTGTGCTCTCTTCGCGAAATTTTCCACTTAAATCTCGGTGAGAAAATTCTTACGACATACGCGCGCGCTGTTCAAGTCGTTGTTTGCTTCGCGCCGCGCTGCGATCAAACACGCTATAAACTCATATACCGAAAAGACTTATGAAACTTATATGACATCTGTGTGTGTGTGTGTGTGTGTGTGTGTGTGTCTTGACGGTGTCTGCATCCGTAAAAATAAATCAGAAAGTAAGCTGTACGCGTTGGTGAATAAATAAAACGCAAGAAAAATATCGGAAACACACAGCTAACGATTTATTAGAATAAATATACATTTTTAAATACATAGGGAACACATGTATATATATTTCTATATAATATACATATAACATATATATATATATATATATATATATATATACACACACACACACAATATATATGTATACATATATGTAAGATATACCTAGCCTAGCATGCTTTTATATATATATTGTACTTTTAGAATATATAAATATTTTTCTGAACTTGCAATTAAGTTTTCTTTTCCATCCGTGAAGCTAAAAGCAAGGAAGAAGTGGAGAGGAAAGATTTTTACTTTCTCGGAGTGGAAAAATTAATCAATTTGTTGCTTATAAATTTGCAATTTCTTGATGCATTTAATCCGGACGGAGCTTTTTTCTTCTTTGCGCCGGCCACTATTTCTCGTGTAAGCTCCGTTTTAAATCCTTTGCCCGTGGCCGACGCATCGGAGGATAGTAAATACTGGGTTGTGGTAGAGACCTGTAGCGCGGAGGGTTAAATAGCGGAAAAGAGCGATCATGAAGCGCCGGCTTTACTAGGCAGTTCTTGGAACCAGTTAGAAGCTCGGTAAATTGTATACATATATAGAATGGTGACGTCGAGCGGCGCAGCGAAGAAGCCAAACCTTGTAATGCGCCTAAAGAGACTAAGAAGCCGCGAGATTAGGTCAAAGCGCAGGGGTGCGAAGGAATCGAGCACGGAGAATACGTCTGAAAAGATACTGTCGCTTTAGAAGCGGTAAAGTATATTTTTATAATCCAAGATTCAAGAGCTATCCTATACAGAGCAAGCGCGTTTTGAATATCACCACATAAGATTACATTATTTCATTGCAAAAATATTACATAATATAAAACAATTTGTTAAGAGTTTTTTGACAGAAGTAAGATACTTTTTAAAAATATATTTACATTACAACAATACACTGTTCCTTTACAATAATATTCACATCGAGAGTTCTTCATAAATAAAATTTATTAACAAACAATAAACGCAAGGAAATCTTTGATAGATATATAATTTTGCGGTTACATGTTATTATCACGAGTTAAAAAATAAAATCGCTTTGAAGCAATGAAAGCAGGTGTTCCGCGACGATGTCAAAACCGAAAAAGAAAATTATTTCGAGTTTAGATAAATAGATATGTAAAGGCCATAGATGACGCTTCTTTATAATCTTGACTGAAAAGTTGTCGATTAAGGGATTTCGCAGAGACTATCTGCAGCAAATATTGCATCTCTTTGCTCTTTCTTTTATTTATATGTTTATATTGATATAAATTTTATTTTTACGTACTTTTTTTTGCTTAAATAAAATACCACATTGATTTGTTAGAGCTACTGATGCGGGCAAATTATGTATGATTAATTAATAACGGCGGAGTAAATTATTTTTCGGTCGCGCGTGCGCTCGAAATAATAATAGTTCTCAATTAACGAGCAAATGTTCAGCTTTCTTTGATGTGCAATTTTTAAATTCAGCTTTGTGAAAATTGAAATTAGTTTGCCTAAAAACTTTCCTGCTTCTGTCGGCAACACTAAATTCGCAATATTAGAATTAAAAACGTTTTTAACCACACGTTTAAAAATGATAATAATTTCGACGTGATATAAAAATGGCGAAAAGTGATTTGTTTAATTTTGTTGAAATATTTCGAATAAATTGATATTTGCATTGATATTTGCGCGCGTTATGTGACGTTGTGATAAAAATAAAAAATGACAGAGAGCAAAATGAGAAATTCTCTTTAAAGCCAACTCTTTAAAGTCTCGTATGATGAACTATAAAATATCAACGACTTATTTATGCAATGCTATTATATTATCTTAAAAGATGAAGCCATACACAGTTTTAAAAGTTAAGTCTATGCAGAAAGTCTTTTAAAAAAATTGCAAAGGAGTGTGCAAAACCTACGCAAGCAAATTACTGGAAAGCTCATCAGCTAAAAAGAAGGCTGAGGTGAGAAATAGAGCAGAGAGGACGCGAAATTTGTCTATCGACCGGCTGGAAATGTTACCCTGTAAGAAATTCCACGTAAGGAAGGTGCCACGGGACTCGGTTGGATAAGAAGGGGGTTGTTTCATCTCATCCCTTGCCACGCCGCTGTTTATATTTAATGTAAACCATCCGGGATCCGGATGCGCCCCTATCCCGACAGAAACTTCTATCCTGACCTTCCGGGTTTCCTCTCGCGAACCATCTTTCGCGTCCCCAATTTCGCGTTCCTCGTTTGGACGACGTGACCCGTGAAAAAGCATATCAACTCGCTTGATCTCCGACACCGGGGGATTAATTTTTTCCTCCCTTCACGCTGGTGCTTAATTTAGCGTGAATGGAGAGTGCTGCCCGCGAGCACTTCCCGCGCCTGAAGAGCTGCAAGTGGAGAGAGAAAAAAAGAGAGAAAGAGGAAGGAGTCGAATCTCTCACCTCGTAAGTTTCACCCCGACAACGCGGGCGGTTTTGCGTATATATGAATTCTATAGAATTTGAATATATTTGAGAAAAATATATATTTGCTCTCTCTGTCGGTTAATTAAAAATAATTAAAAATATGCAAAATCTCACACATATCCTTTGCTAATTCGAGAGTTTACTCGACTCTTTTGCAGCAACGTCCGATGTAAAAAAAAGCGATTTGTTCCTCTGCCTCTTAATTAATAGTAATTACTTCCGCGTCTCGCGGGTTTCGCGAGCAAGCAACGAGGACGACGTAATTCCGGAATTAAACGGGTCAATTACAACTCGCCGCGCCACGACGTTTTCGACTTATCCACTCTCTCTCTCTCTCTCTCTCTCTTTCCTCGAGCGACTCGGAGAATTACGAGAGGTTTTACTTGCGGAACTCATGCGAGTGCACTAACGAGGCACTGCGTTTACGCCGCCACTCGCATAACCGAGTTCTGCCGATATTCCGGTTTTGCCGTCGTGCTTTTTCTTCGTTTCGCGGCACGAACGTGAAAGCGCCTGTGAGCGCCCGCGCATATTTATATGCGGCCTCTTTGCGCTTAACCACGTGTATACACGTCTCGTGCGCGCATAAGCGCGCGAGCTTAATAAGAAAGCTGGGCGTAAATATACATTTGCGATTTACGAGCGATCGAGAGTATATATATCGGATCGATCCTGCTCGAGCTTTTTACGGCGGGAGAAGAGGGACCCTTACGAATCTCTCGGGAAGAAGGGTAACGTTCTAGATGTAAACTGCGCGAGTAGGGGATCGCACGCGTTGCTTGCCTTTGGCTGGATGTATATACGTGTCGCTGTATTTTATATCCTTAAAAGCATGCTCTCACCCGGCCGCGCGCTTTTACGCCGGAGACGTTCGAGAAAGTCCTGAAAGGTTTCTCGTCTACCTGTCTGATTATTTATTTATATTTATTAGATTACTATATATATATCGTCCCGTCTTTTTTACTCCTTCAAATGAGAATAGACAATAGACGTAGCTACAGAAGGATAGGTAGATGATCAATCATCTACCCCTACCCATACTACTGATTAATCATCAATAATTTAAATTGGAGAAAGAGAAAAGCTTATAAATCTAAAATAGAATTAAGAAAAGGTTTTTTACGATCGCAAGCACACAAAAAGAAAAAATTTTATTTCCTTATTATTTTTTTGCAAAATAAAGAAATACGTTACGTGTTATTAAAGACAGTAAGAAAATCAATTATTTATTATATTGTTTCTCTTATAAGATACACTTTTAATAAGCGCGAATAAATATTGTGTTGTTTAGTACTTTTACCGAACTAGTACTTTTTGTACAGGCAACGTTTTGTGAGAGCGTTTCAAGGAAAACTGCAAGTTTCGCAATATATTTTCTCAAATTACTTATTTATGTTTATTAGAAGCGCATCTTACGACTTAAGGATCATCGTATTCGTAAGCAACCGCAAAAGGAAAGAGGATCTGAAAGCGTGGCCATTAAAGTTTTTTATTCTAATTCGGTGTGTTACTTTCCCGGCATTGTTGTTCGCGTTACACTTTAATGACACTCTTACGTGTTCAAAAACGTCTTATATTCTTCAAACGTTTTATTCTCGCGACAGCATCGCCTTTCTCTTTGTGCGCCCCTCTAAAAGCCGTCCGCATCAGAAATTCTTGGGGGCCATTTTTCGAGGTCCCGCGCCGCATACACCTTGAGACACGACTACTGAATAATATTTCAACGAACGCCAACGTACGTTACGTTCCTAAGAGCAACGTCTCTTATACGGCAGCCGCGTCTGCCGCAGCAAAATATTTGATAACTACATTATAACCTGGATCCTGCGAGAGAGTTATAGACGACGAAGAAAACCATTTTGATATTATTGTCATAATTAGTAGCGTTATTTCTCTTTTTTCTTTTTTTTTTCTCTAATAAAATTATATACCCATAATAACAAATTAGAGCAAAAGATGCCATTTACAAAAAAAAAAAAAGATGAGATTTTTTTGTGTAAGTATGTAGTTTTTTTTTTCAACTTATTGAAATTTTAATATAAATCAATAATACTCATAAATATATATGTATAATGTTATATATGTATAACAAATGAATCACTTTTTTACTAAGAGGAGAAAAAAAAAGATAAGTTTGTACACAGATTTTGCATAGTCTCATTTTTAAGAGAAAAAAGAAAACAGATAAGCTTTTGAATTTTATGCAGAAAAAAACTGACATACGTGTGAGTCGTTAAGATTTATTGGTTTTGATACTGCGCTACAGGACAAAGAAAAGTAATAAATTTTTCTCGCGACAGTTTTGTGACATCTTATTTATGCACATTCAATAATGATTTTTCTACAAATTCTCTGTTCGAGCAGAATCGCTCCTTCAATATCCTGTCAAGTTCCTTAAACTAATTATAAGAAGACATAGAAAGCGCGATACTCATTTGCCCTGAATTCAACCTAAGTGATTGCGTAGTGTAACTATCACCTCCAAGACACTTTTCAAGGCACTTCGAGAAGGATTTCGACGGCATTGGGAAGGAAAGAGTACGAAGTTCGCAGCAAAAGGTGTGTGCGGAAATAGAGAGACGGTAATATAAGGACCGCTGTTCTAAGGATCGCTTAGCACGCGATTGTCTTCCTGCGGAGTGTCTTTAAGGGCTTTAATCACGCAACTTTGGCAGAAACGCGCGTCGTTAATATTTCGCGATCGCGCGAGCAAGCGAGGTGTACACGCTTCGCCTTTCAGAGTCGCACCTCTCTCTACTTCCTATCAGCAACTTTTTAATCAATCATCGCGCTCGTTCCATCGCGTGAAACAATCGCGCGCGCCGTTCACCGATGCGATGAGTCACCTAAATGAAGTTTCTCGTTGCTAGACGCTAATTTCTTCTCTTAAGGAACATGAATGTCACTCTCCCCTCTTTCTCTTTCTCTCTGCTCGTTCTCCACTCGATTCTACAATACTTCGGTTCCGCGTAATAGCGCAAGCACTACTTGTAACTTGATTTATTACAAAGCGCAGATATTACTGACGATAGATGAACGTGTATTAAAAAAGCGATAAATGGTGATCAATTTTGACGGTACAAAAAAATTATTCCAATTTTTGAAAAGAAATGCCGCGATATACATACTAGAGAGAAAGAAAGAGAGAGAGAGAGAGAGAGAGAGAGATTTTTAAAAGAAATCACAGATATTATTATATTTAAAAAATACATTTCCACACATTTGTGACTTATATAAGTTCTCTTTTTTTCCACTTTCTGATAAAAAAAAAAAAAAGACAAAAAATGTAGAAGTTAATTTCCTATATTGGACGTATCCACCGGAATTTTCCTGGTAATAGCCTCCAAGTGTTTCCTCTTCATCGCGTCGTAGTCGTTATTCTTCTCGTCATTCTTCTCACTTCGTTGCGCAGACACACTTTGTTCATCCCGATCGTGATTCCAAGAGTATACGTATGCCGAACGCAGTTCGGCGCCGATTCATCAAAAGACTGTTTTTTTTGCTACTTTCTCTCTCACTCTCTCTCTCTCTCTACATATATATATATATATATATATATATATATTTATCTATCTATCTATCTATCTATCTATCTATGTATTTCTCTTTCTCTTTTGGATAAAAAGAAAGACGATGTTAGGAGCAGAGTCGTCCACGAGATGAGGGAGGATCGCAAAACGATCGGGACGCCAAGAGAAAGAAACGTTACTCTTTTCCCTCATCTCTCTCTGATAGAGATGTGTTCGAGAGGGCGTCCGGAGATTGGAGCTTGCCAGCGAGCCAACTATCGTTTCCGCGCGTCTCGTTCTGGTCGTGTCTGCGCCGACGACGGCGCCGAGACCGAATTGTCCGCAGAAAATTGTCTGTCGGATGTTAGACGCTGTTGCGGAAGTTTCTTGGTGGCTATTACGAAGAAACGTACTTGCAGCGATGATGAGTAGACATATCCAATATAAAGCGTAATTGTGCTTAGAAAGACGGTTTTTGTCGCGTTAATATTTTTTGCAACGTTGGACATTTACTTTTAACACGTTGATAATAGAATAAAAAAATATCCAATATAATAACCAATAACTTACTTAGATAATATAAATATTAAAATAGATAACAGATAATAAGAGAATATTATATAATAATAAATATTAGTGTTGTTGTTACTAAATTTTAACATTAAATATCTCAAATATATTTAATACGCAGATGTGTAGAGACACAAATTATATATCGATTTCAATTGTTGTGAATATGATACATACGTGTTTTTATTATTTATAGCAATATATTTTATCACAATTTTAAAACTTGAAAGAAAGCTATCCGATAATTAAGTGTGCAATAAGATCGAATGAGCTGGTCCTTCCAGAGAGTATCGATTATTGTCCGTCGCGAAGGATGTATGCGAGGAACAATCGTCCAGGAGTAGTCAACGAAACTTCTTTTCCGTCTGGATATTCCCTTGTGTTTTCCGTACATATTGTCAGTTTCACTGTCAGTGCTTGTAGACTCTGTAATTTCCGTCTGCCACTCGGCCTGTTCTTATTTCCCGTCACGTTTCGCCAACCGCGCCGATCCTCCTCCGCTTTTCTCACCACGCCGGCGTCCTTTTCCGTCCCATCGCGCCTGCTCCCGTCTCCACCAGGTGCAATAGAACCAAGAAACAGATAATTACAACCCTTCGGACCATCCCACGCCAAACAGCCGGTCATCAGCTTTTATTTGGGTTTTTGATCCCGTCCGTATTGCACGAGCTTTTCTAAGATTTAACGTGCGGATTCGTATTCATTCGTTTAGCGTAATATTTCTTCGTTACAGCGCCCGTGCGCTCGCTCACTGTCAAGATGAAAAGGTCGAATAAAGCGAAATTCGCATGGGCGAAATGTCCCACCTATGCGCGACATCGTTCGCGCTTTCTTTCTGCGCTACGAATCCAAGCGATTAATCGTAATTTTGGATTCTTTTTTGAAACTAAATTTGCGCGCGTTTCACAAAAAACTTCGGGGAAATGGAAATCTCACAATTGCGGTTTATATTATAATTATAGAGGATCTAAATTGCGATGATACATTACGTACGCATTACACAACACAACTTGTGCTTTTTATTTTTACATACTTAGAAACTTAAAGTATGTTAAAAATAGATGAATGTCATTAAACTAATATTTGCGTTGTATAAACGCGCATGTGGAAATGTCTTTCGCACAATTTGCATCGCTGCTAAAAGCACACACGAGTAGAGCTGAAAAGTTTTGCCAGCGTTATGGCTATAACGATTTTGAAAATTAAAGTGATTTGCTGCCTACTCTGCTTCTTATTAGCTTTTCCTCTTTAGCCGGTACTTTAGGTGTAATAGAGCCGAGAAATAGATAATTATCCTTCTCTGACCTACTTCGTGCTTGTATCCTCCGACTCCTCGGCTTCCTTGCTGAGTCTTAACCGATCATCTCAAAGTTCTTCAGCGTCACAGAATGCTTAAAGTACCGCGTCGTTATAAAAAGATCGTATCTTAAAAGCAGAAAGATGAATTGCGAGAGTGCAATCAATTATAATAAACATATCGAGTTCTTCTGCTCTTTATTAAATGTCGTTTTTTTACAAGTTTTCTATTTCTACATATCTTGAAATCAATTATTGAACGCGTCTTCTGCTTTTTTTTCCCTCAAGATAGGTAATTATTTTTTTTTTTTTTTTTATAATATCATCTCATGTATGTATGTTAGATTATAAAAAATCTACAATGTATGTATGCGCTTTCTTTCCAAGAAATAGATTTAATTAAGATATGTTGTGCAGCGGAAATTTGTCTTAGTGATTATTGCAATGAAATTTAGTATAAACTCAAATCAGTAAAGTTAGATAGAAATTGCTACTTCTTCTTGTTAAGAGATAAATCGAATCGTATCGGCGGAGACAATCGAATGCGATTCTGACGCGAAGAAACGCCGCGAAAGGTATAACTCCGCAGCGACTCCGTCGTCTCGTCATCATCCTCCGTCGTCTCGTCATTATCCCACCTGCGGCGCCATTCACTCCTTTTGCGCCACATCTACAGGGTGGTACAGTCGCGGCATAACTGAGAATCCCCTTCGCAACTCTGATCGACAAAGTTCCTTCTAGCGACGCCGCGAGCACACGGACGCGAAAGTTAGCACAGAGTCTACCAGCGCGGTATCCCTTCTTCTCTCCTTCGTCTCCCTTTTACTCTCTACCTCTCTCATCCTTACACATCTCTCCTTTTCCGCGTGCATATACCACCTGGTGAGATTTATCTCGCTCGCACTCGCGCAGCTTTCGTCACTCGCCGGCGCGTCTCGGGAGACGAAGAGGCGGGTAAGTTTCGCGAAGATAGGCCAACTTTGATAAGATACCGTGCACACTCCGATTGATTATCTTTCGTTGTATCTCTATCAGTGGCGAGAATATGTATGTATATATCCTTTTACGTGGTTGAACAATGATCTCGAGGATTTTCGGAAACCGCGTGTGAAGACGGAGAACATCGCGTGAAACTTTTCACAAGATTTACAATGTGAATTACTTAAACTTACCAAATATAACATCTATGTAATATTTAAAAGGTCGATGCGTACAAACGTATTCTTGTCAAGCTCAAAAATTAAGCCTATAAACCAGAAATTATAAATCATTGAAATGTAATTTTGACGAATGTAAATATAATGCTGTCAAGAATCTATTTACAATTAGTATCTGTGTCTTAATTTAAGAATAAAACGAGTAAAACAAAAGGATAATGAAAAGCAAGAGAAATGAGAAACAAAATATGTAGTTTACATTAGGTTGCTTTAATCTCTCTTTCCAGATTGAAAGATTCTATCTACTTGAAGAACAGACATTTTATTCGGAAAGCCGGTATGTGTTCAGAGAGTTTAAGTGAGCTCCTAAAACCGCGACAACTGTGTATGTACGCCGGTACATACCCGGTGTTCCTGTGTAAATAAGCGTTTGATCAAAGTTCGTCTCAGGCGAGATCAAAGCGAGAGTAGAAGCGCGATTTACGCCCCGATCACCAACGGACGATCCCTCTCACGTGAGGTCTCATTAGAATCAATTCCCGCACGTGATATCTCTGCGGCGCGTGTTGCGGAGCCGCGGCATTAATCATACACCTGCATGTGGCTCCGATCGACGACGTCGATATTTCCCAATGGCACTCTCGAGGCACTTAAACCGCCATCTGCTCTCTCTCTCTCTCTCTCTGGTTTCGTCGATACATACGATGCACTTTGTACATGCCAAGCCGGAAAAAGGATGTCGCGCGCAGACTCTCTCCTTTTCTTCCTCCGCGATATTACGAATAATCTTCTTCTTTAGGCTATTCATTTATTTCATACCTCGTCGTGTCGGAAAAAACTCTTGCGCTAATTCCGAATTGATAACTAGCGGCTGCAGTCGGAATGACGAAAACAAATGTAGAGGACAAAGAGGCAAGATCTCTGTGCGGAGACATCAGAGCGGCACGTATACGAAGGAGAGGACGCGGGATGAGTTTGCGATTAAACGCGATTATAATTAAGGATAATGGAGTTTCAGCTCGGGAGTTCCCGTCGACTCGAGTCTCTTCACAGCTGGCACCGTTATATCGAGTTCTCGTCGTCAGGGCTCTAACATAGACCTCTCTCTCTCTCTCTCTCTCTCTCTCTCTTTTGATTACCACGAAATGCTCTTGGTCACCGAGATACACATACAAGCATGCCGTACACATATGTATATACACTGAATTTGAGGTGGGCGCGCATTTATTCACATATAGTGAACGGAAGGTCCTATATAGTGGCTTAGTCACTAATGAAGACCACCGTTACAGTTCCTTCGTCGAACAAAGCAATGGGAATCGCTCTTCTGGGACAAGCCTCCCATTTCTGGGCACATACGAGCGTGATCGAGTAGTAACGTCTCTCGCGGGACAAGCGCTAATGATACATGATTTTCAACTTTGACGTTAGGGTTTTTATGTGCGTAAGAGTTCAATATGTTTCATCTTCGGACTTTTATCATAGAGAAGTGTAATAGAAGTTATATATCTTATAACGCGCGATTCAAGAAAAATTAATAAACCAGATAATTGAACACACACAATTCAAAGATTTAAAAATAAAAATGTTTGTTTTAGTAAAAAACATTATAGTACAGCGTAATTTAGAATTAAATCGTACAATAAAACGATTAATTGTATTTACATACTATGCATGTTTGGTCAGTTACTTATTTGTGTTTAGAAAACTTTCTTTTTTGACTAGAGTTATTTTATTTGTATTGATTTTTTATATTTTTGAAACGAGATAAAACAAAACAATATATTTTATATACTGGATTTATAAATACAATAATGTAGTTAATGCAATAATGTAGTTTTGTTGTATAATAATTAATATATTTTTATTTTCTCGAACATATTTTGTTTTTGTGTGTGCGTGCGCGCGCGCGCGCGCGTGTGTGTGTATTATTATATAAATTAAATTTTATATATAATCATCAAAATTTTATTGTGAATACATTGACATACACAATAAAAATTTTATTATATATAAAATTTAATTTTTCTCAAAAATAACGATTTCGGAATGTAATGTTTAGAATTATATTTGATTACTTATAGATAAGAAAATATTTGATTATATTAATTTCATACACACCTATATTCTTATTATACACATATAAACATGTATACATATACCGATGTCAATTATTTGACTGAATGTTACGTATAATAATTAATATAAAAAAGTTAAATTTGAAGTATTCTCCAAAAGACACTTTATATGTATTAATATTTCATATGCTATTAATTTTACATTTATACACAGGTGTTCTTTAGGACGCAAGGAATATAAAATATTGTCGAGATTAAAATATATAGTTTTTCTATTGTTCTTTTTACACAATTCTTTCAATCTACAAATTTGCATACTTGTTCGTATGGAAGCATTTCTACAATTCTCTTATCCTTTTGGAGTTCCACATCTATACTGTAGTGTTCTATATGTAATTTCTTCACTACCGCTATATTCCCTTTATGCTTTCCCCAAAGAATTAGAACATCTTTGCCAATTGCAGGAATTACCGTTTCCAAGTATTCCTGATCCAATCGTATAACATGTCCACTAACTTCTTCAGGAGTCTTAAGCTTCACTTTACCGACGAAACAGTCTTCTCCCACAGATTGAACTATACCTTTTGCTTTATAGTATTTGTCACCTAGACTTCTTGTGATTATCTTAACCATTAAACCTTTCTTAAGCCATCCTTTAGATACAGGATTGTTGTCAGTCTTTAACTTTTTGACAGATCCTCCTGTTTCATTGTTGTTATTGAATCTTTTTGATTTTTCAGTCTTTTCATGAAACAGTTTGCTTGAACCATTGTCTTTTTCATTTTTTATTTCTTCCTGTTTTATTACAGGAAGTAATTTTGGTTTTGGTTTCAACTTTATGTCGAGAACTAAAGGTGTGTCTTTCTCAGGTCGTAATAGTGGTGTTTTAAATATCTCACTCTCATCTTTTCTCGCATCTTGCTTAGCTCTTTCTATTTGCTTTTCTATAAAATCCATTTCACGTTCTTCGTCATCCTTGTCCATTTTCTCTTTCTTTGCTTTTTTCTCTTGCATAGCAAGTGTCTGAGGATCTCTGTCAATATATGTAATATACCAACCTGAAAAATATAAGTAAAATCTAGAAAATATTTTGTTAGTAAAAATAGTTTTAAGTAAGTTTTTCATAAATTTTAATGTTAACAAAAAACACAAACCTTTTTCTGTTTCATCAACTAAACATTGGCCAGTACGTCCAAGCCATTTTACAAATGCTGTCAATGTAAGCCATTGAGTGGCATTCATGTGAACATGTCCTCTATCTGCTATATATTCTTGGTACACTCTATTTGCTGGTACTCTTTTTGTGCCAAATTGTCGTTTTAACAAATTTAAATATCCTTTTGAAAACTCTCTTGAGAATTCATCCATATATTTGTGAGCATTATCAGCAAAGAGTAACAACTGACGATGATGAGACTCGGACATTGTATGACATTTGAAACCATTTTCATCACGGCACTGCTTCTGACACATTTGACAGTACCAACGTAATTTTTGCAAACCTTTGGCTTTGATTTTGTTAGCAATATATTTTGGTGTGCCTACTTCATGTTTGCCCATTATTTACGTTTTATTTTTTTAGAGTCAGTTGAAATAATTAAACCTATTATTACAGAAAAAATTACAGATTAACTAATAATTATATGTTGCTTTTAAATGCACTTTGAGTAAAATGAAAACTAATCTATGTTTCTGTGAAAGATTTAAAAATTAAATTTATAGGTTAGAAGTGGAAAAAGGAAGTTTATTGTCATTTTAATGTGTCAAACTCGTAATTTTGTGATTACTTTCAAAACTTAATTTAATCCGCTCGAGATGTTTAATTTGGTTTGGTACTCAAAATGTTACTTAAAAACCTGTCAGGTTTGTATTAATATATTTTAACATTATCACTTTACACAACTTTGTGGTAAACACGCAGTCATCTGACAGCGTTTTTCACTGGGAGAACTAGTGCGCAC
>QVNV01002938.1:0-21611 GCA_014825455.1 Pseudomyrmex pallidus
CTTTATTTAATATTTTTCCATCAATTTCTCACCTTTGACGAAATTACTGAAGAATGTTACATAATGCAGATCGTATACCATGTGGGTCGAGTCACGTTTATTCTTTGATATATCCCGCGTTGGTTTTCACAGCGGTATGAAGAAATCCGACAATCGGCCGATATCTCGAGACGTAAGACCAAGTAAACTACATGTGAAAAAAAGAGAGTTTTTTAGCTATACATGTATGTAAAAGAAACGTTAACGTATTTACACATGTGTGTGTTCAATGTTCGTCACTTATTTGTTAGAGACATGACGTCAACTGTCACGTAAGTTCGATACGAGTTTTCAAGTGCGTGCGCGAATGTAATAAATCAATTGCGATAAAATGGTGAGAAGAAAATTTGACAGCACAGCCACCAGGTTTTTGTAGAAAATGTGTGAAGCACCAACAAAATTTGAAATGGAGCAATAAAAATGGTCGTAAATTTTTTCGCAAGTTTCATTCTGATTGTGCTGAAGTGTGGTGGCTATGCCAGTTTAAACGAGTTTTGTTGATATTGTAAAAATTATCGTCGCGCATCGGACTCGTCACATTTTGACTTTATAATTAAGCTGTACTCACCGCGAAGATACGATTATCCGATAATTTCGCGGGACAGTTCTGTGACAGGTGTTTCTAAACTGAATTGCCGCTGTCATAAACATGACCCAAGAGCGACAGCAATCAGTTCATTTTCAAATGCGAAATCCTGATTGGCTGAAGCGACTGTGGTCTTGTCACGATTTTAAGTCTTATTTGCAATGGCCGCTTCTAGCGCACTTGACCCTTGTCTATATACAATTGCTACATAGGTGATATCTTCACGTCGCAGTGACATTGCGGCGAATCGAAGAAACATCGCCGGCGATTCTCATTGGTCGCTTTCGCGGGTTGCGTTATTGCGGACGAGACTTAAAGATTTTTTCGAACGCGCGATTTGCGCTCTATATGTTTAGATGTCTATGGTCTATTTACGTACCGCTGCAACATGCAAATAATTCTAATAGCTTTGAACCATCGTTTTGTCTTCGTTCTACGTTTTACAAGGAACGAAGATCGAGACACGTCTAGCGCTAGGCTAGGATAGGATAGGTTGACGAAAAACAAGGATGGAACGACGCAATAACGCCGATGACGCGCGCTCCCCCGTAACTCGAGTTTAGTAACATGTATATATTATTATTACGCATGTGCTGTTTCATGCTCTTTCCAGAAAGAGCGTTCGATTCTCCTGGTGGCGCGACTTCGCAACGTGTGCGGTAACGCTTAGCCGTGAGAAATGGTACGACGATTGTCTTCCGATTAGAGGCGGGTACCTCGCAAAGGACGAGAGAGGATTTTGCAAAGTCGTTTCGAGTCGAGTGAACGGAGACGGGGTTGCGGCCAGTCGCCGATGCGACAGAGAGTGGCGAACGCGCAAAATGGCGCCCACGCGTGTAATTTTGATGTCGTGCGGCAGTTACAATCCACCGACCAACATGCATCTGCGAATGTTCGGTACGTACACGCATGTCAATTTCGTTGTTGCTTGACAGAAACAAATAAATGTGCATTGTCGTTGTCGTGTCTCAAAAAAAAAGCAGATGGAAAAAATGTTTAAAAATGTAAAAGTTACTGTAAAACCACTTTCAAACGCTATCTGTGACATTTTCAATGTCTGCGACAAGTACTCAGCCGACGCAAGAACGTGAATAACAAGTTGGCGAGCAACCACATTCAACTATTCGTTTTTGTTACAATGAAATCATAAACTATGCGTGACCACTGTTTTATTCTCAGTGTTTTCACAATGTTGACATTGTTTTTCGCTGACGATTCGATCGAATGATTAAGCAAGATAGTTGGAGAAGGGGTTGATTTGATGTTAGTTAACTATGGCGGGGTAATGCGGATATAAATGCGGACGAGAATGTCTGTGAGATATTTGTTGGTTAATTTCCATAGAGTGTACAAAGGTTGCGGTCACAAGTAGCGCCATAAATTTGTCTCGTATTGTTCTGTCTTTATTCTTTTATTAGATGTAGACAAAGAAATATATAATCACGCTTCGAAGCATTTGTAGCGTTAACTTGACCGTGGACAGCTATATTCAGTAGGTTTCTTCGTGTTGTTTACACTTTTCGCAATTTATTTTGTTTCCTGCAAAGCAGCTGCGTGCAGGTAGCGAAAGAAACTTTTGGGACAACCTAATAAAATACTTTTTGATAAACTTTTGCTGTTACAACAGTTTCTGTATATTTTAGAGATTGCTCGGGATCATCTGCATCGAATGGGCACACACGTTGTTGTTGGTGGAGTAATTTCTCCGGTTCATGATGCGTATGCCAAAAAAGAGCTTGCCAGTGCAACACATAGGTGTGCAATGTTACGATTGGCATTGCATAATAATGACTGGATTCGGCTGAGCACATGGGAGACCAGACAAAATTGCTGGACCAAAACTCGCCTGAGCTTGCAGCACCATCAGAATCTGCTCAACTCCTTCCTATCCAATTCCAATGACATCAAACATCACTTGCAGATAGAAGACATGGAATGGATTCCAGAAAATGTAAAAAACAGTTCAGACAACACACCGATACAAATCAAATTGCTATGTGGTGCAGATCTCCTGGAAAGCTTTGGCATTTGTGGACTTTGGGTTGAAGAAGATGTGAGTTGTATGTTTTTCGAAATTCTTCGAAACTCGTTGGAACTTGTCGAAGTCTCTTAGCGCAATCACAATATATTTTTGTTTATTTACTATATTGCTCAAGTTTAATTTGAAAAATATTACTAATTGTAAGCACGTGCAAGACAAGAAAGTGCAGAAGTGATCAATTTTTATATTATAGATTGATGCAATTGTCGGTGAACACGGTCTTGTTGTTATTACCAGAGAAGGTTCCAATCCCAACAAATTTATTTACGATTCGGACATTTTGTCCAAGCATATGGTAAATGCGATGAAATGAAAATCTTACGATCTTTCGTTACATTATGTCTAGAATGGAACTGATGTCTTTTTTCTCATTTTTAGCACAATATCTGTATTGTAACCGAATGGATTCCGAATGAAGTGAGTTCAACGAGAATCAGACGAGCTCTGAAACGCAGCGAGAGCGTTAGATACTTGTTGCAGGATTCCGTCATCGAGTATATCTACAAGCACGAGATCTATGACACGAGACCATTAGACACGACAATGTGAGCCTTAAATAGATTGTCTAAATGGTTTTTTTTTAATTAATGTTAAATTAGAAAAATTTTTCTATTACTGATAATTTTTTTAAT
Organism: Pseudomyrmex pallidus; assembly: GCA_014825455.1. NCBI lineage: Eukaryota > Metazoa > Arthropoda > Insecta > Hymenoptera > Formicidae > Pseudomyrmex > Pseudomyrmex pallidus. The sequence continues at coordinate 3,299 of QVNV01002938.1, forward strand.
TGGTAATTTATTTAGTATATATGATTTTCTTTAAATCAATTAATTTTATATAGAATGTGTAGGCTGCTTTAAACTGATGAATGTGTGTGTGTATGTAGGATGTTTGGAGGATCAGATAACAGATAAATGCATAACTTACTCGACTGATTTCATAGTTCTTATCTTAACATGCATGTTTCAGCATCTTCTTATGTACGAAGAAATCAGATGAGAATTTATCTGGCTATATAAATACAGTCAATTGTTTGCTCAAATCTGTTATCTGATGCATAACTTATGCTTTTTTTGTGCTGCTTCTTTTCCTTCATATTGTTTTTTGTAAAAAAACATACATATCGTGATAAGTACGATAGGTCTCTAAATCAAAGATCAACCATTAAAAGTTTAATGTGTAAAAAATTGGGAGACAGTCACGACAGTCTCCCAATTTTTTGACAATTTCACAAGGTCTACAATTCTTAAATTTTAATATGTATGTAATTATTTCAAAGATATCGTGATAAGTACGATAGGTCTCTAAAACTATTGTTTATACTGTTTTATACGAAGAAAATAGTAACTTCTATTTTTATAATAATATTTATCAAGAATTATAAAAAAGTACCTTGGTAAATGTGTAAAAATGTAGGTCAATGAAAAATTTGTTCCAAATGCAAATACAACATTACACTACTTACCGTCCAACAACGGTAATACGATACATTTGTGTATCGCACAAACATCTCTTCTTTTTACACCTTCTTGATGTAACTCTAGTTTTTCAGACGCTTTCAATGGCATCTCTTTTATTTTGCCTGCAATAAACAAAATTTTATTAGTCCATTTACATATGTTTTGATCGTTAACTTACTCAATCAAACAGTATGAACAGAGAGAGAGACTGAGTAAGTTTTAGTTTGGTACGACTCTAACTCTCTCTTTTATGAGAGCTGAAACGGTTTTACTTCTTATTTTAATTTCTTTTACACTACGTCTGCATTTCGAGAATTTGTGGTTCTAACAGTTTTTGTTTGTCTTCATTTGTTCAGATTCTCGAAAATGGAAAGAATACTTTTTTCTCTTGTGAGAGCTGAAATGGTCTTATCTTTTATGTTCTTCAATAATCTTTTTTAGGTCTATTATTTGTGCTTTTAAGTCTTTGGTTTCTTCTTCCAATTTGTCCACTTTCTTCCTATATCATGTTCTTCAATAATCTTTGTCCTGTCTTTTATATCATAACCCACTAACTCTAAGGCCAATTTGTATTCTAAATCACAACTTTTACTTTTGGTAAATTGTAGTATTTCAGTTTCTTTGGTTTTCAAGCAGTTCACAACCTTTGTTTTGTGCAGCCGTTTCTGTGTATATTTTCACATTGATAGATACTATCTTTGTATTTATATCTAAAGGTCTTTGAATGTTTGTTTGAACATCGTTTTCCAGGAATTTTATTTACGTTGTTTTTATTCCTCAAATAAATCCTTTTACATATATGGTTTTTTACTATTTTGGTTGTGCGCTATTTCTAAAATACTTTTGTTATAATTGCTTGCTAAAACGTTTGCTGAGTATCTACGTTCATCATTATATAACGCTTTGGTAATGTCTTTTTTAACAGTTGTGTGTGACTTACTTAAATGTAAGTACGCTTTAGTAAAATGGTATGAAATATTTACAATATGTGTGAATATTTTCATATTATATTATTTCATTCTTATTTCTAGAATATGCCTCCCACAATACGTGTTCTCTCTTGTATTTTTTTTAATTTCTTATTCAAGAAATAGAATCTTGAAGATATCGCGTTAGTGAAGATTGTTTGCCGTCCGATTGTGTGACTCGTCTTCGAGATTATTTTACGCAACAAATTCATATTGTTTGAGCGTGAGTTTTCTCAACAGCACAAATACAGGGCAGAACTACAGCTTTCGAATTGGTTCTTTTGCCGCAAGCGACGGCAAGTCGTGGCGATTTGCTCACGGTTGCAGGATAGAAATTCTGCATAAAGAATTTTTTTCGCTATATTTAGCAAGCGACTGAATCACTAAACTATTCACTAGCGACCGACTAAAACAAAACAGCTGTTTGGCTTTTGTGTAATACGTATTACATTTGGAACTTATTTTTCATTATGTGATTATACTAGAGAAAGATGGAACACTCTTATAATGTTGTTATTGTTATTATAAAAAGTGAATATTTATTAATATTCATTATTATAATTAATATTAATTTATTATTAATATTTTTACATTGTACAAAAATGTGATATTCAAGATGTTTGTGTACATATAAATGTACATATATAAATTTACATATATAAATGTTGCAAAATTTTGTACTAGCCTACAATTAACTCTATCTCTCATTATGAAAAAAACTATGTTTTCTAAATAAACAATAATGTTTTTCACGCTGCTGCTGCCGACTTGGACACTGAAGTAAGTTGGAATTGTCGTCGCCGAACGCGAACAATTACCTGCATATAGATTCCCGATATCTAAGCGCATTTTTAACGCCATCGCCCAGCGATGTGACCATGGACTCACCGAGCCCGATCGAGATCGCCGCGTCTATCGATGTGCCGGACGCGGTTGTGCTGCGTAGGAATATGCAGAATGCGGTTGGTGACGGACTCGATGTGGCTCGCGAGCAGTTCATTAGTAGCGCCATCGGCAATAACGTTGACAACGGTAATGTCAAGCACGTAGTTAAAGCCGCGTATCCTGGTCAGGCGAAACAGATCATCGCCAGCGGAACCGGCATTGCGCGAATTGTGGACGAGGTAGGTCCGCTTGACAAGCCGATGGCGATGTCGCAGCCTGATTCTTCGCCGCAAGAAGGTCACGGGGTGACTTTAAACGACAGGGATGAGGCTGCGATTGGACAGGGGGAGGTTTCAGATTTAAGATCGGCAATTGCTCACGTAGATTTAGATCCCAACAACGATACAGCGGTAACGATCGAACTTAGTTTCTCGAGTTCCAGCGAATTGACGTTGAAAGATCGCAGATCGGCGAACGTCGCTGATGGTAAAAGAGAATCGGACGTGAAATCGAAAGAAATTGTCGATGTAAATATAGATTCGAGTAGGATAGTGAGAACACAACCTGGACCGTCGAGTGAATTGTTAGAGGATAGCGTAGCGAAAAGTAAAACCGAGATCGGACGTAGAGAAATGTCGGATCCGCGATGTAAGGCAGATGTTGCTGACGTAGATTTAAGTTCGAAAAAGGATCGCGCTAGAGCAACGAAAACGCAGAGTTCGAGCGAGCTTCGACTGGGAGAATGTTGTTGGCCCACTAGAGAAAGCGCCGTGAACGATAGCGATAATAAAATGGCTCCTGAAAAAGAAATAATAGATGTAAGTTTAGATTCAGGCGATACGATCGCGTTAGACGAAAGATACAGATCGACAGTAGACGCTAGTAATGACGAGGTAAGTTCCGATCGAGTTAATTTTAGTAACGAGCCGAGGGAGAATTATCGATTGATGACGAAGGGCGACGTGGAAGATTATATTGAAGCCGACAACGTTGTGAAGGTTCAACCTCTTCTTTCTAGTCGCAGCGTAATCACGTTAGAGAAGGATCATTCTAAAATATCGACAGACAGACATACAAATGACTGCATCAAATCCGACGAGAGAGAAGCCAAGCACAAGGACAATATAGATCTTACTGCGATAGATAATACAGAATTGACTAAAATTAATTTAGAGATTACGAGTGATGAAGTTGCCGCAGCTAGCGCGAAAGTTATTTCTCGTAAGGAAATAATCGACGAGGACGAAAATTCAAAGACGACGATTTCGTCAGCGAACGTCTGGATGACGTCGTTGGACGGTCGTCACGAATGCGCTCTCTCCGATTTTAGCGTGGATAAGGAAGATTATCAGCTCAGTCGTTCGGACGAAGATGGGAGAGAAGAAAACGGATCTGCGTGTGAGTCGATGAGACACGATCGAGAACAAGTTGCGACGGACGAAAGAGCTGATGTTGGAAACGACAACATCAGAAAGACCGATATTCCGTTGTGCAGCGGTGACGTATCGGCCGATGCGATGATTGATCAGAAGGTGCTTGAATGTCCAGCGACTGAGAAGATCGATAATAGCGCAACGTCTTCCGAAGAATTAAGTCGATCAGATTTTATTGCGGAAAGATCACTTCCGGAAATAGACAATAAGAGTAATATTGAAAATGAGGAACAGACAAAAGCGTTCAGGACGTGCGACAGAACGAACAGGACGGAGAAGAGATCGGAGATTGACGCGTGTTCCTCGGAAATAATGTCATCTTCCGATCAGGTCTTCGAGATAGATGGTAAGTACCTGAAGTCGATCGTGAACTCGCGCAAGAGTCCACGAAAGATGATCAGAGACGATCAGACTCGCGATGTCGAGATCGAGAAACAGTCTGATGTATCACGTGCTTCTTCCGTGCAAATGAAAAATTGTGAGAAAATCAAGGAAGAAAAGATGACGAGCGCTGATACGGAGAAAAAAGATCAAATAATGAATGATCGAGAAATATTACGTGCGGAAATGGACTTTCAAAACAGGGAAGATGACCGCGAATGCAAGATTCAAATTGGTTTCAGTAGTGATAAAGAATTAAAAACTTCGAGATCGAATTCCACGAAGAGGAGGAAAAAAGTTGACGATCTGCAAACTGACGAGAGAGAATTTGATCTTAAAAGTCAAGATAGATCTGTCAGCGATCACGAGACCTCTCGCTCTGAGAAAGTTTCTCAAAAGTTTTCCAAAACAAATCTAAAAAGTCCAAAAAGAGACGCCAAGAAGAATAAATTATTTTCGAGAAGTGACGAGATGAGAGATTACGATCGTTCCATCAACGATCGCGTTATTTCTCAACTCGAAGAAGTTTTTCACGATTCCTTGAGAGAATCGGCAAAGAAGACAGAAGATGCGACAAGTTCCGAAGCGAAAAAGCAAAATCAACTTATTGACAATCGAGAAAGGACTCGATCCGAGGAACTCTCTCGACATCCGTCAAGAACGTCTTCTACGAAGAGTCTGAAGAAGACTCAAGATCAGAAGAGCGCGAAAAAAAGTGACGTCAAAGAACAACAACAACAGGAGCGACAAGTGATGGAAGTGGCGAAAAACGCCGATAACAAGACGAAGCGCGACTTCAACGAAATTAAAGACGTTTACACGAGAAAGGTGCGGCGTTACAACGTGCCTCTTCAGGGCAGCTTGGACTCGATGATCGTGTCGGACGAGTTATGCGCGGAAAAACCGAAAAAAGACGACGCCTTCTCGAAGAAGTCGAAGAGCTACGAATCGATTAAACGTATTCAGGAAGTGTTTCTGGGTGTGCCGTCGACGAAGGCCAACAACAGCGATTCGCAGATCGACATTCCGGACGAGTTTTGCTCGATCTGTTGTTACATGAACGAGATCACTTTTCGAACGGAAGAGGAAGTGAGCTCGAATCAGGAGACGTTCTACACTCTCCGATCGACCTGCAGTTCTCTGGGCGACGACGATTCCATCGAATGCGACATCTGCGGACCGCTCAATCTTCAGGAATCCGCCGACAATCTCGAGGACAAGGCACAAGAGATACCTTGCGAGCTCTGCAGAATCTGCGACGTGGTGAATGGCGGTTACGATCAAGATTCCACGTTGCCGGCGGACAAGTACGCTTTCAAGGTTCCTGAGTCGCAGCATGACGACGGTGATTGCTTCGAGATCGAGAACTGTGGCTTCCAAGCCACCGTCGAACCGATTGACGATCAAAACAAAGCTTGTGAGAAAGAAAAACTTAAAGAAAAAGATCCGGAAAAACCGGTGTCGCAGTCTCTGGTTATCCGCTCGTCGCTGAGCAGAGATCAGCCGCGTGAGTTGTATTTTATACCCAAAGACGAAATTGCCATCTTGACAAGCGGAGCCAGGAAAATCGGTCGTAAAGGCTCTTTGTTCAGGAAAAAAGAGGATTTCGGTGGAAACGTGCAGGACAATAGACGATACTCTTCCGTGGACAGTCTTCAGTTGGCGAAAATGGCCGCGAAGACGAGCGACAAGGTGCTCAAAGTCGCCGAGGATCCCACAGTGATCGGATCGGCTGATAATCTGCGAATATCGGGTGACGACAAGAAGCCCATGTCGTTGCAGAGATCGGCCGATGATGTGGACTGCCTGAAGTCGTCCGTCGACAATCTCGACTCATTAGCGGAGAATCAGGAGAAAGAAACCGAGATCGAGGAATCGGGTCAGAAACAAAATACTCGAGATAAGGAAGCGGTGAAAATGATTCTCACGCAGCACGGGATTAAGATTATCAGCGAGAAAGAGACCGCTCTGTAATTATTTATAGAATTTGACAAGCAATTACGATTCAATTAAACGAAAAATGAATGAAAAAAAATTATTTTACGAGTAGCTAGAACGTTAGGAAATTGATAAAAATCATTTATTGAGAGAAATTTGATATATATTTGATTAATATGTGCCAATCGACAGTATTAACGCCTGGTGCCAAATGTGTATATATTACATGCAGACGATATATTATAAAATATATAAAATATATATAAAATATATAAAACAAAGATCCTTTCGTAGACTATGCAATTTGAATAAGTGAGCAACAAAAGAGTGTGCGAGATTTGTCTGCGGTGACTCTCACAAAATATATGCAAAACGTTATAGAGAGAGAAAAAAAATTGATCTGTTCAGTCAGTTTACAAATTGTAAAACAAAATTTCAGAATATGCGATAACTCGCTTAAGCCGTTTTGCGAATTTTTCAAATTAATTTTATTCTTGTACTTTCCTTTTTCCTCTCTTTCTACTTTCATCTTGTGCAATTGGAAAAGTCACTCAAATATAAATTTAACGTGCGATCTTAACGCATTGTGTGCAACGTCACGAAAGACAAATAATAATTTACGTATATCGACGGTAACCACTATGTGTCGTAATGACTAATGTACTTATGATAAAACTGAATACTTCCCCCGAAGATGTAAACAACACAAATTATTATAAATAACGTGATGTATACGTGCGTATAATTTTGCGTCGATATTGTGTGGTTTGGTTTGTGAACGTTTACGCGCAAGTTTACGATACATATATTGTATAAATTATATTGCGATCTTTTGTGTCTTATAAATCGATTTCACATCGATAGTTCGGCATCGATAGGAAGGACCAACGGCCGAAATTGTTATTCTCGATAAAAAAAAAAATCGGGAAATTGTTGGAAATGGTTTATGTAAAGCGAACGCTGAACCGCGCGTGTATTCGTTACGAATTTCGCGCGAATCGCACACTCGGTCTGGCGCCAGCTTGAGATTTGCAAATGATATATATATAACAAAAGACAATCTTTAACAATAGTAGTCTATATTGCACAGAACAATTACGTAGTTGTAAGTATTCCAAAGGAATTGTATTGTCGATGATTGAGGGAAAGCGCTTTACTCCGCCATAATTTATTACAAAACGCTTTGAGAAAATTTATTTATTTTTTGAGCACGATATTCCAGCCAGATATATATTTTACAGTCTTCGTACGTTCTTCCAGAGAAAAATCGACGGTGCTGTCCTAGTTCATAAATCGATCGGTTGTTCTCGTTAACTACATTGTGGTAATGCGGTGGCGTAGTACAAACTCGCTGTAAATTTTTTTTTTTTAAATAGCTATTGCTCTCTCTCTTTCTCTTCCTTACTTCCTCCACGACTCGCTTGATATGTCTTCCCTTCGATAATGGTAGACGAGATAGTTCTTAGTAGCCCAATTCTAGATCTAATACGTTGCCGTAAAAAAAAAAAAAAAACCTTAGTTCTAGAGCGCTAACGTTTATTGGGATTGCAGTGTCTTATCGTCTTTAAAGAGAATGATCTCCTCTCTCTTTCTGTCTCTATCTCTTTCTCTCCCCCTAGAGATCTTATATCGTTTGGTTTTTAGTAATTTACTATTATATTAAATTCTTACAACTTCTCCTCCTGTCCACTTAACTCTTCAGTGTTGTACAGTGTCTGATATAAAAGTATCAAGTGCGAAATTAATTTTTTTGTTTTTTTCAATAAATATGTTTCTTTGCAACAATTGAAATTGATGTTGATTGAAAGGAAGGGAATCTATGCGGAGAGAAAAAGGTGCGAGTCGAGATGTTTTACTTTTATATCAGATCGTTAGAATTTGCCCTTTTGTTCGATTCTGCATGTAACTGCTTCAGTCTTTGCTCGTGTCCCTACACAAATATATTAGATATTTATTACATTTTGGGTTTTTAGCTCCTGTGCGCATTTTGTTGCAACATTTCAGTCCAATATATACTTTGCGTTTTCCAGTTAAAAAAAAAAAAAAACTTGCTCCTTCCGATCTTCAAGATATTACGTAACGCGTGACTCGAGCATTGCGTACTGTCTTTCAATTATTTGCGATGGCAAACGTTTTAAAAAGCTTTAAAGCTTGAATGAACCCGAAACAAAAACAAAACCCAAGTTTGACACGTGATACGGTAGCCTATATGTGTTTTTTTTTTTTTCAGTTCTGATGTGAGCATGTGACGTGTGTTTTCCAGGATTCAACAAACCCTGCATGCCTACTGTAAGACAGATAGTTGACTGTCTTGTTGCTACTCGACCAATCCGAGCCTGTGGTACCCGGCTTCTTCTTTCTGCTGTAAATACTAATCGCGATATTGACGATGCTAATCGGGACGCTAGCAACAACAACAACAGCAACAAAATCAACAACAGTAACAACAACAAGAGCGCTGAGAGTTTGAAAACCGAAATGCGAAATACGCATCTCGATTGTTCCTACGTCTGATTCCGCTGCAAAATCAATCAACATGCTATTTTTTTATAAATATCTGACAATGAGCTCCAGAGATTCCCTTCTTCTCCCTTTCTCTTCCACTCCCTCCTTCTCTCCCAAAAAGAAGAGATTTCGATTTTTTTTTAACATTCAATCGGGTAAATTGGCCATATATTTTTTTATAGATTTCCGACACGGAAATTATACTGCGAGTAAACTAGCGGTTAATTAATTTCCTTATCTAACGTTTTTTTTTTACATTCCTGAATGTGAAAGTGCGAAGTGATTTAATATCCGTAAAACTCTAATTTACGGATAGAAAAAACATATATATAATATATATATAATATATATTTATATATAATATATATATATATTTAAAAACTGTTATAAAAGTATATTCAGAAAGAACTACGAATTATTTAACATATACACAGGTAAAAGAAAAGAGATATACTATTAAATAATAATTGATTAATCGTTGTGTTATATATAAATTGTGTACGTAATAAGTATAAACATTATATATAATAATGACACACACAATTGATACCAATGTAGAAGTTGTATTGTAATACAGCTTACTTACAAATTTGTGATAAGCAGCGGTTTTCTTATAATTACTATATTTATATCGTTACACTGTAATACGCGTTAAAAACAAATAATTATTATACAGTTACACCTAAGTATTACAATAAAAACTAAAAACACGGGAATTACGCGAGCAAAATATATATGTAGTAAAACTGTATAGCAAACTGTGTACATGTTTGTATATAGGAAAACATGTATCTTTGTACATGTAAGAGTAATTATATATTATGAAGAGAAGAGAAAATATTAAAAACTATTTCAAAAAATCTTTATTTTTTCTTTCGTATTTCTCTCGGTTGTACTTATAATTAAAAATATCGTTTACAAATTTTAATTTAATCAATTAAAAATCAACTAGGTCATATATATTACATATATTCAACACATACTCACACACGCGCACACACATCAAACGTTATTATTATTATCAATATATCTTGTGTGACGTAATATTGCACTTTGTCAAAAAGAAGCAAAGTGAGAAATTTGTTACTTGTTTTGGTTTTATAATTTATTACGCACACAAGTAATTGAAACTATTTGCAAGAAAAAGTATTTTTAAGAAATTGTCAACAACTGTTTGGCAAAATGATTTTGTAAATTTGTTGTAAAAAATTTACAGCAATTGTTTACACTTTTGTAGGTGTTATCACGAAAATTTCGATTGTGACTTCAGGCTAATTAAAGATAACATCAACAAAAGCAATACCCATCCCACTTCGATTAAAAGACCGCTGCAAACCTCCCATTCGTATATGGCTTTATTTTTGCTCACAACTTCCCTCAGGGATATGGACGGCCAAGTTGTTGGCAAAATATAGCTAATATAGCGAAGTCCTATTGGCATTCCCTCGATCGGCCATATGGCTCCTGTTATTTAATCAAGTAATAAATTAACACAACGTAAAAACATAACATAAATTAAGAATTTATTACTATGACATGAATTTTGATTGAAGTGTCAAGTTGAAAAAGTGCAAAACTTTACATTAAAGCTTTTTCATTATGTCAGTTAGCTTTGTCAGTATGTAACGTGACGTTATGTGTGTACGTGCAGCATAAATACTTTGTAAGAAAATTCAGAGATAATTAACTTAAGTTTTCAGCAGTGGCAAGTTGCGAGTAAGTAAGAAAGGAAAAGTGATAACTCACCAGTGAGTATTACAAGCGGCCAGAAGCTACCGGCTGAAGCGTAATGCGCCATGGTATGATTCGGACACGTAATAGAGATGAAAAAACCTAATAATGCAATTATTACGTTAATTTTTCTTTAATTAAATTTCAGATGCAAAATGAAAAAACATCATACTTTACCATACATCAGTCCGCAAAGACCCATGAAAAACACAAACAAAGTCACAACGAACAAGGAACCTTGACAATCTAGACCCCATATAGGAAACATTAAGCACATCATCATCACGGTGTGAATCCATATAACAATGGACTGAGTTAAGAAGTGAGACAATAAAATCTCCGTAGTCTTGACCCCTGTGAAACAATCAAGGTGGCCTGATTCTCGTGTTTCATCAGAAAATAGACAAGAGACGAATATTTATTATTACAATTTCGTAAACTCATATATGGACCACACGATTAGAAACCGAATGGTAGGATTACCTTGAACCAGGCTACGATTCCAGACACCCTCCGATCGCTCTGTGATCATCAAGGAACTAGATACGTAAGTGGCAATAAAAAAAGCAAGTCTATAACCAGAAAAGTTAAACAAAATTAATTGCTTCTATATTAATATTCATAGATGGATTTATCTATTGTTGTAATGAAATCGCTTACGTCAGGAGATAAACCGGCGCCATAAAGTTTCGGTAGCTGGTATATTCGTCGCTGCCATACATAGGATTTTCAAACTAAAAATAATCGTAGATTTACTTAGTGTGTGTGTGCACGTGTCACTTTATATCACAAATTGAAATTATAAACACATATATATACCCGAATAGGTAATTCGGCGTATTTTCCCGGATATCCGCAGTTCTTTAGCACATCTCGAAATATCTTGAAAAAACGATCCACCAGCGTTTTCTTCACAATACTTCCAATGTGCAAGTCTGTGACAATAGTTGCAATTGCGTAAAAAAAACTTACTCGATCTTTTCGGTTGTGTTTTGCGATCTTTTAATACATTCCTTTGCGTATGTGTGTGTGTGTGTGTTTGTTTGTGTGTACGTACCACTCATATCGAGAAAAACTTCGATCTCACTGGCTGTAACGTCAGCTAAATATTCGCTTGTATTGATTACGGCAAGTGACACGTCCAGTCGTGCCAGCAGAGCTTTGGAAAAATTTGAAGTGAAGTGCATCACGCCGCTAAGTTCTCCTTTCTGCACAGCAGCAGTTGCCTCGATGATGTCATTGTAATATTTCTGAAAGCGAGATACAACGTGTCTTTTCTTATTGGAGAAGATGTAGGGGGAAGAGACTTACATACAAAAAGAAATATTATTTTTATGTCAGCAACGTTCTGACAATTTTCGAAAAGTAATATTTCAAACCCGGTATTTAGATAGATTTTTTGTTTTTTCAATTTACATCAATTAATATACATGCGAAGAGTCACAGAGACGCGTCATATTGGAAAAATGTGTCTATTGTACAGACACGTGACCACAATTCAATATTGTCGTACCTGTGCTAAGATGGTATCCGTATAATTGTGTAAGAATCTGCAACTGAGATTGCTCCAGTTGCACTCCGGCATATTATTTACTTCGTCGTACCATACGTTGCCGATATTGTTGCCGTAATCGCAGTTGCCGGCTTCGTCGTTGACAACTCCGATTTTCAAACCCTTCGGTTCACCGCCGACTCCAATGAAAAACGCGGACATTTGCAATATCGGGAAGACTACCGCGAAAACGAGTCCTCTGAGAAAATGTGTGTCATTTATTTAAGAAAGTAACAAACAAAAAAAAACACGAATTTACACAGAGCGCTTTAATGAGCATTTGAATTTAAAAGTATAGTTTTTTATAGACAGTCGTGTGTGCTTTGTACGAAAAAAATTCATTAACCGTAATTCGTAAGTACTTACGAATAATAGCGAAAAAATTGAATGTTGTTTTTTGCCAGTAAAGCCTTGTATCTTCTCAATGACGAAACTTGATTGCAGCTTCTTCGATACTTTGAGGTTTGATCCTTGACAGACGTTTTTGTACAATAAACTAATAGCATTTATGTGTTTTTTTTTATAAAGGTTCATAAAAAAACGGAGCACCTTCGGAAGTCAATGAATCAAAATTCTTGACATATGTTGTCAAAGACATTTTTTTTAGTAACATGCAAAAAAGTTTAGCTGTCGCTCGTTGTTTATTAAAAAGTTATAAACAATTGAAGTTTTACAACAACAAAATTTTTTTTCGACATCATGTACATTTTTTTCGTGTAGACAGGGAGAGGGCTGCTCTGTTAAAAATTCACATACATAATGTCGGAAAAAAAATTTTTTTTTGTGAAACTTTAATTGTTTATAACTTTTTAATAAGCAACGAGGGACGGCTAAACTTTTTTGCACGTTACTCAGGACAATGTCCTTGATAACATATGTCAAGGACATTGACCTCCGAAGATGGTCCGTTTTTATGAACCTTTATCTTTTTTTTTTTTTAATAACAAATTTTCTACATATATTGTATATGTACCTCTGAGAGACTATTTTTATTAATATTACTGTTGTCGTCCACTTGAGCCTCGTTTACATGGTTGACGACTGTGAGTCTGTTTTTCTGCATCTGGCTGAGAGTTAGGAACGCTTCTTCTAAAGACGTGGTTTGAAATCGATCCAACAATTGTTGCGGTGACGATTCCGTCAGCAACTCACCCTCTCTCAGCAAACCGATCTGTGTGCGGCATTGAAATTAAAATAATGCGATATTCAATTTCATATGGCAATTTTGGATTAAAAGAATGAAATGTTCGTTGTAGAAAACATGTGTTCTTCTTGAACACACAGGATGTGGCAAAATGTCGCGAAACTCACTTTATTCGCATCCTTAGCCTCTTCAATGTAATGCGTCGTAATGATCACAGTAGCGCCGTCTTTTTGCGTAATTTCAATGAGATAAGCCCATAAGCTGCAAAGAGAGAGAGCATGCACTCTAAAGTATTGAACCCATCATTTCTAATTAACGGGATGTGTTCAAAGAAAGAGCAAAATCTTTATACTTTTCTCTCAAAATTGGATCCAGGCCCACGGTGGGTTCGTCCAAAATTAAGAGCTCGGGTCGATGTATCAACGCGGCGGCGAAAGAGACTCGTCTCTGTTGACCGCCGCTCATGTTCTTCACCAAACGATCCGCCGGAGGTAACTGAAGTAGATCCGTAAGAAAGTTCCGTCTCTCTTCTTAAAACAGTATAAGAGATTATTACGATTATTTATTTATAAACACTACAAACTTATGTGCGTCGATAATGTTTTATAAATATTGCAATATTGCTTATCAGCGTTTAAAAGAGGTGTTTAAAAAATTCGAGTCTGTCTGACTCGCAGATTTCATTTTTGAGGTCTGTCTGCTTTTTTTCGCATGTTACACGCTTGTTTAAATATAATAAGTTCGTTATCTCCATGGTTAAAAATTATTCCAAAGTGTTTTTTTTTTTTTTTTTTTTTTTTTTTTTTTTTTTTTTTTTTTTTTTTTTTTTGTTGCTCTACCGATTTCGACGTCATCAAGCCCGTTGATTCTGCCGAAGTAATACAGAGCACCGCTCACGGTGAACTCGCTGGTCAAGGCGATATTCTGCGGCATGTAACCCACTCGAGGTCCGGGAATTCCGGAACCCTTGTTGCCCGGTGTTCCTCCCAACACCCACACCTCTCCATTGTCGAAATGTCGAACTCCAACGAGGCAGGACAGCAATGTGGTTTTGCCGCATCCGCTGGCACCCAGCAACCCATATCTGTTTCGCGCAGAAGAAGAAAGGAGATCGTTTAAACTCGGGGTCGATACCGCGCAGAAATGCGTAAAACCGCAGATATCTCTTTCAATCTTGTGGTAAGTAGTTCGCAACGGCTTTCCTACATAAGCTCTCTCTCTTTTTCTCTCTCTTTTTTTGTCTCTCTGTCTTCTTTCACGTTTTCAATGCTTACTTATCTACTCCGCACGTTTGCACTCTATTGAAGAACAATGGCATTTATGGTTTCTCTCGCAAATTGTAATCAATTCGGACGGATGGCAAGTACGTCTCGTTAATAAAATGCGGGTTACAATCACAGACAATTGAGCACCTTGGATCATTAAATCCGGGTAAGGACATAACGATTTACTCGTGGACAAAACCGATTAGTGATCAAGTTACGCGCGCGCAGTGGTGCGTAGGCAAAAATGCGTGAATTTTTCAACAAATTTGCACGTGAAAAATGTTTAAGTATATCTTAAAATAATACGAGGTTTTTATATTTGACGTATCTACACACGTAACTTCGAAATTTTTATCACAACAAGACTTGCGTCGCTCTGGGGAAATTCTGACGTATTTGTAATTGAGACGACGCGCACATTTGTCTTTTTACGTTTGTGTAAAAATTGTTGTAAATAGAAAAGAGAAGAGAAAAATCACTTGAAGTCCTCTTCGAACTGACAGAAATTTGAAACTTCAAGCGATGTTTTTATATATCCCTCTTAAGCACCACTGTGCGATTCTTTGTTCTCGATAAATCGGAATAATACGGCGGACATAGAGCGCGACGTGAGTCGTTTCGTGCGACCTGATAAAATCATCAAGCGATCCCGCAACTTGCTTCAGTTTTACCACGGAATTATGCTCATTCAAATCATCGTGACCTTGTCGCTGCTCGCGGGAAGAGTTATCTCTTCCGTATCAGTTCAAGGATCGATATCGATAGTCAATAATGACACGATGACAATATATTTGCACACGGGTAAATCGAGTGTCGGTGATGATCCCGACAAGTTGTTTAGAAAGTTACACGAAGCAAAACCAAACCCGCGAATACATCTCGTAGTCTACTTGGGCGAAAAAATTGTCGTGATTGAGGGCGAACTTGAAAATTATCTCAGTGAGTTAACACGATTTAAAAAAAAAAAAAAAATACTTTTGTTCTAAAATTCGGTCTTATATTTAAACAAATTAATAAATTGTCATTTATTTTGTTTTCTATTCGGTTTTTTTCACCTTCGATTTTCAATTCGAGCGCTTATTTTATCGCGCATATATTACACTACAAGTACACACACTAGCTGTGTAGAAAATATATTTCGTAATGTGTATAAATTTGATAGTGAGAAACTTTAATTAAAACTTCAAAACTTTTTTTTTTTTATTACTTACGCTAAACACGTATGATCTTTTCAGAATCTGACAAAACAACTTGGGGAAACATCGTCGAAGCGACTGACGCGACTAATTATCGTATAAACACGAGACGATTTGTATTAAATGAAAACGATTACAAAACTTTATGTAATAACGATGCAAAAGTAACAACTCCTCGATTGCGCGACGTAAAGAAATTGGTAAATTTGCATTTTTATATATTTTGCTATTCAGAAGTGTGTGTGTAAAAAAAAAATAAAAATATTAATAACATTGTAAATTAAAATTCATGTGAACAGGTTGATGGCATTGACGACGTTCTTCGACCTATAATAGTAATATTGGAACAACGCGATGACAAAATGAGTTATCAAAATTTTCGTCGAATATATTCTCCCATACTCGAATATTCTTATCCTTTCACCGCTGATCTTTTGCTCGAAAATGAGAGATCAGAGACGAACAGAGAGCTGGAGATGTTTCTCGATTACGCCAAATCCGTTCAAGATCACTTGTCGTCATTAACTAAAGCGCTCGATGCAAAATGGCGACAATCGCGTGATCAACTTAACAAGTCTTTGAGACGAAGGCTCGTAGCTTTACAGAAACAAGCGCAATTTCTTCTAAACAGTTTACCGAAACGTAAACGTCAACGTTATGAAGAAAAATCAGGTAAGAAGTATCGCACTTCGTCAAAAAGAAGCGAGTCGAATGTCACCGAACTTAAAAAATCGGCTACGTCAGACACGAGACGAGAGGACGAGAAAAATGAACGGAACAACATTGACGAAATAACTGAGAAAGAAAGTAATCGAACTGCGTCACTTTTTGTGCATCGCGATTTAACAAACGGAAGCAGAGATGGAGTGAAGATTGAGAGAACGACAGTATTGAATAAGCATGACAAAGACAACGTCAAAGCATTGCCATTGAACGAAACAGCAATCAATGCAAACAGTTTTCACAAAGTTCACAATAAAACTCAAAGAAAGAGTAAGAACGAGACGAAGGACGAGAGCGTTTTACAAGCGGGAACGCGATTTCTTAATTATCCCAAATCAACGAGAAAATTTAACTACGACTATGCGAATACTATCGCAACAATTAACACATTTTACGGACTTAAAAATAATACCGTTAAAAATAATACCGTTATTGGTAACGTCACCGAAGTAACAAAATCTCGAAACAAAAATTTTGTTTCTAAAAGTGCTTTCGTTGATCAAAAACCTTTCACAAAAACGGAACAATTCATAAAATCTTCTCACGGAGACGATGCAAACAAACCCAAGACAAATTTGCTCAATCAAATGACAAATATTTCTGCGTTTTTGTCGACAAGCGAAATTATTCCAAGCGTTTTGAGAAAAACTGATGAGAAAAATCAAATTAAAGCAGCAATCACGACGGTTAAGGTTGCGGAAAAACTTATGAAACCCAGTCTCGGAATTAATAACAACCGCAATCACGCCTTAGCAAAAACAATTGCAGGCAATCATCATTATTTCAAGACGAGTATTCAAAATAAGACATCGACAATTATTGATGAGATATTGGATGCAGTGGAACAGGTTTTGCCATGAATTTGTTCATAATTTATTATCTTACGATTATCGTATAAATTACGAAATTTACACACAAGTAAGTTGAACAGCGTTGCCGTAGAACTTGCGGACGTGTGACGTCACGCGTCATGTCACATGTAGCGATTGGTTACATTAGCATCGGTTGCTAATGTAACCAATCGGAAATTAGTTGAATTTATATCATATAAATCTCGGGTTATTTTTTTACCGCATTTCTTTGACATAATCTCGCACGTTTTCGTCTCTTCTACCACATCGTTTTATTACATATGCGATGAGACTCGAGATCGGCTAAATGCGCAGGATATTATATATTCAAAAAAGCGATAATCTTCAAGAGAAGGTCAAGATATGCGAGGTGTGTTCAGTATATAATCTTTTCTTTTTTTAACTTTTTCACTTGGAAATATATTTCGCGTTGCCTTTCGCGCAAAAAACTTCGATCTTGAAACAGAGAGCAGGGAGAAACATTAAATCGACAACCACTTACATGGATGCTCGAGAGACCGTCATGTTCAGATCCTTGAGCACAACTTTCTTTCCGTAAGACTTTGTGGCGTTTCTTACGACTACCGCTTCCTCCAGAACCATCTTGCGAAATGAAGAGGATCGTTCGCTCAGCAACTGATCTGTGACACAATTCATTTGAATAATCCCGTGTCATTTAATCTGATACTATTTTTACATGTACATATGTGTGTGTGTGTAAGAAGTAGGATTATATTTTTCTCCGATAATAATAGATAATTACACGACAATTCTATGATTAATTCTACACGCTAGTTCGCAACTTTGCAAGAAGTAGTGCAATTTTTTCTACAATTTGTTCGAATGTTGTAGTTGGTAGTGGTGAAGTACAAGTTTACAGCTTGTTGAAACTTCATAAGTAAATTCTTACTCTTATAGAGACGTAACAAGTTTGAGTTATGCACAGAAACTGTAGATCGATAACGTAAATATAAGAAATTAAAACTTTCTCGTGCGTAAAGTTTTTATTTCGCAAAAAGTTCTGTGCTATATTAAACACGCAAGATGGACATTTTTAAAACATATATAA